>CAUYRH010119414.1:0-26421 GCA_963574655.1 Perodicticus potto
TGTGGCATCACAGCTCACAGCAACCTCCAATTCCTGGGCTCAACCGAGTCTCTTGCCTCCGCCTCCCAAGTAGCTGGGACTGCAGGCGCCCGCCACAATGCCCAGCCGTTTTTTGGTTGCAGCCGTGATTATTGTTTGGCGGGCTGGGCTGAATTTGAACCCGCCAGCTCAGGTGTACGTGGCTGGCGCCTTAGCCCACTGAGCCATAGGCACCAAGCTGCAATTATGTTACTTTTAAGGATATACTTTAAATATATCAAAATAGGCTGTGAGAAACTATGTAGGCTTTCCATACCCACCAAGTTAATCAGGTCTTTTAAAAGAGATACTTGGGAACCATAGTTAGTATACAAATGATTCATAATTAATAGATTTGTTGTTTGGGCTCAGTGCCTATAGCTCAGTGGCTAGGGCACTGGCCACAGGCACCGGGGCTGGCTGGTTCAAACCCAGCCCGGGCCTGCTAAACAACAATGGCAATAACAAAAAAATAGCTGGGCATTGTAGTGGGCACGCACCTGTAGTCCCAGCTACTTGGGAGGCTGAGGCAAGAGAATTGCTTAAGCCCAAGAGTTGGAGGTTGCTGTGAACTGTGATGCTATGGCACTCTACTGAAGGGCGACATAGTAAGACTCCGTCTCAAATAAATAAATAAATAAATAAATCAACAGGTTTGTTGTTTATCAAGTTCGTTATCCTACATAGTTAAAATGGTTTGTTGTTTGTAAAGTTCATTATTCCACATAGTTAAAATGCTTCCTAATCTTAGTTATGCTGTTAATTGGTTTAGTAGCCTGTGTTTAAATAACAAATTCTCAATCAGGGGAGTGTTTGAATTAGTAAGGCTTTACTTCATTGATCTAAGAAGTATTTATTGAATGCCTATTATGTCCTAAGCCTTAGAGATAATAATGAACAAGATCAAATCTTGGTCTTCCTTGATTGTGCTAGTGAGGCAAGACATAATTATGATTGGCAGAAGAGAAGGAAATATCTGGAATGCAGAACTGCTGGATCTTGCCGATGGATTGTCTGTGTGGGAGACAGACATGAATGAGAAACCAAGGATGACTTCTAGGTTTTTGGCCTAAACTACTGGCCTTGCCATTCACTGGGTAGGGGGAAGTAAGGAGAAGAGGGTCTGGTAAAGAGAAACACAAAGTTTGGTTTTGGACATGTTAAGTGTGAGACCCTTAGTGAACAGCCAAGTTCTCTACTGAGGTCAAGTATGTAGCTAGATGTATATAACTCTGCCTTTCAAGGGAGGAGCCCGGGCTGGAGATATAAGTAAATCATATTTGTTTTTTAGGGCTGTTGTAACAAATTATTAGAGACTGGGTGGCTTAAAACAACAGAAATTTATGGCCTGGCTCGGCGCCTGTGGCTCAACGGGCTAAGGCGTCAGCCACGTACACCTAAGCTGGCGGGTTTGAATCCAGCCTGGGCCCGCCAAACAACAATGGCAGCTGCAACCAAAAAAAAAAAAAAGCAACCAGGCATTGTGGCGGGCGCCTGTAGTCCCAGCTACTTGGGAGGCGGAGGCAGGAGACTCGCTTGAGCCCAGGAATGGGAGGTTGCTGTGAGCTGTAATGCCACGGCACTCTATCCAGGGTGACAGCTTGACGCTCTGTCTCAAAAAAAAAAAAAAGAAAGAAAGAAATTTATGGCCTGGTGTGGTTGGCTCACACCTATAATCCCAGCATGTTTTGCGGAGGCAAGAGGACCATTTGCTTGAAGCCAGGAGTTTGAGACTAGCCTGGATGATGTATGAAGACCCTATCTCTCAAAAAAGGCCCTATCTCTATAAGAAATAAAGAAAATTAGTGCAGAGCACCTATGGTCCCAGCTACTCAAAAAGATGAAGCAGGAGGATCACTTGGACCCAGGAGCATAAGACTCCAGTGACTGTGATTGCACCACTGCACATCAGTCTGGAGGACACAGCGAGACCCTGTCTATAAAACAAATAAGCCACACCAATGACCACCCTCTAATTTATTGTCCTGTAGTTCTGGAGCTTAGAAGTCTGTCATCGAGGTGTTGGTGGAAGCATGTTCCTTCTGAAGATTCAAGAGTATAATCTTTCTGTGCCTCTTCCTGACTTCTGGTGGTTGCTGACAATTCTCAGCATTCTTTGGTTTATAGCTGAATAAGTCCAGTTTCTGCCTCTGTCTCCACCTGGCTGTCTTCGTGTCTCTATGTTTCTTTTAAAAGGACACCCGTCTTTGGATCAGGGCTTACCCTAATCCAGTATAACCTTATCTTAACTTGATCACATCTGCAGAGACCTTGTTTCCAAATAAGATCACATTCACAGGTACTGGGGGCTAGAACTTAAACGTACCTTTTTGGGGGGCGGTGGGGAGACGCAATTCTATCTCCTCAGGGGTCATCAGCATGTAGATGGTATTTATGGCCATGAGACCGGTGGGCACCAACCAGGGAGAACACGGAATAGGCGCAGAGAGGAGAACCAAGGGCCCTGGATAGAGTACGCCAATATTTGGGACCCAGAAAAGGGAAGAGGATGCAGCAAAGGAAAGAGAGAAGGGGCAGGAAATGTGGCAGGAGGGACTACAGGAGAATGTGGGATCTGAAGAAATGCTCTGAAGAAAAGAGTGGGTTCCAGATTCCGCCTGTGCACGGGCTGTTACTGGTCCCTGAGGAGACATATTAAAGAAAGCAAGAGTAGATGTTCTACCATCTTGGCGGCGATGTGACATTGCTGTATCATCCGAGCATGTGCTTATGTTTCTACCCATTCACTTTCTTTCTCAAAAGTATTGGGGTGGAACCCAGGAATGGATTAACAAGCTGTGGTATATGTACACTATGGAATACTATTAAGCAATTAAAAAAATGGAGACTTTACAGCCTTTGTATTAAACTGGGTGGAAGTGGAACACATTATTCTTAGTAAAGCATCACGAGAATGGAGAAGCATGAATCCCATGTACTCAATTTTGATATGGGGACAATTAATGATACGATGGGGGTGGGGGAAGGGGAGAGCAGAGAGAGAAAGAATGAGGGAGGGGTGGGGAAAGGAAGAGCAGAGAGAGGGAAGGAGCGAGGGGGGTGGGGTCTTGGTGTGTGCCACACCTTTTGGGGGCAAAACACGATTGGAAGAGGGACTTTACCCAACAAATGCAATCAGTGTTAGTGGAAGGTTGCTGTGAGCTGTGTGGCTCCACGACACTCTACTGAGGGTGATAAAGTGAGACTCTGTCTCTATAAAAAAAAAAAAAAAAGAAAGAAAGAAAGAAAGAAAGGGCGGGATGTGGTGGCTGGTGCTTATAATTCTAGCACTTTGGAAGGCCGAGGCAAGAGGATCTCTTGAGTCCAGGAGTTTGAGACCAGCCTCAGCAACATTGAGACTCTGTCTCTATAAAAGAAAATAGAAAAATTGGCCAGTTGTGGTGGTGAGTGGCTAAAGTCCCAACTACTTGGGAGGATGAGGCAGGAGTTTCACTTGAGCTCAGAGGCTGCAGTGATGATGCTGCTAAGCTAAGATGAAGCCACTGCACTCTAACCCAGGGACACAAAGAGAGACCCTTTCTTAAAAAAAAATTTTTTTTTTTTAAAAGAATAGCAGATGAGAAGAGGATTCAGGGCATACAGACGGAGATGTACTGAGAAGGGCAGAGAAATGGGTTGGTAGGAGGAGAGAAAAATGGGGCCGAGGGAGGTTTTTAAAATTCTCTAAGATGGGGATATTCGACTTCGTTTATGTGCTCAGAGGGCGGGGAAGGTGATGCAGGACGGTGGCCCTCAAATTGTTGAGAAAGGATGGGATCCCCCGGACCCTGTGGGGTGGGCCTCTATGGGAAGGAGCGACGGAACCTCGGTATTTAGAATAACTACCCCCGTTTTAGCTAAAGTCCAAGTTTTAGAACAGAAAGTGCCCCTATCAGGAACTTCCCCAGTCCTGGCCAAACTAAGCCAGTTGGCCACCTTATCGACAGAACAGGGAATGTGCAGAGTTGGGGCAGGGAGGTGGGACGGTGGAGGGACGGAGATGAGGGAGCTTTTCATCATGACTTTTATTTTCTTGGTGACATAAGCAGCAAGATTATGAACTGAGGGCAAAGGCAAGGAGGGAGGCTGGAGGCTGGAGGACGGGGAGAGGGGTGGAGGCGTCATCTTGGAAAGGGGGCAAGCGAACTTGCTAAGAGGTGCAGCAGCGTTTCTGGCTAGTGCTGGGAGGCAACTTGAGGTGTGGTTAGAGCTCTGATACCAGGCAGAGAGGGTAGGGTGTATACTCTGCAAAGAGCCAAATGGCTAACATCCTGTTACAATTAACTTGTTGGAACATGAGACACTGTTTGTTGCCCTGGGATATGGTTAAAATGGAGGCATTATTAGAAACACATTCCCGGACTGGGAGATGAAAACAGAGCAGACGCCAACCCTCCTGAGAGGAAATAGACAACGCCTCATCCTCACCTCCGAGCTCTTCCACTGAGGACTGTTACGAGTGACACGCAGACCAGTCACATCGTCCAAACCCTTTGTACCCAGATTGTCGACGTTTACTTGCCCTGCTCATCCTCTCGGCTGATTTTAGATAACTGATTCTTAATCACAGTACATGATTCAAGTAGTAAAGTACATGGATTTGTAGTTAGAAGATCTGAATTCAAGTTATACACTTACCATGTATTGGTCAGGTGCCCCCGTGTAGCTCATCCTGCCTGTAAAACTTAGTTTTGTCATAAAAATGTGTCTAAAACTACCTGTGCTGGCTGCTTCCGAGGCTGTGAGGACTTCATAAAACATGCGAATCTAAAGTGTGCTGAAAAGGAAGTTTGGCTGTAATTATCTGCAGCCTGGTTCTGGGATGGTCTTCAGTAGTTTCCAGTTTTGTAACTTTCATAAATAGGGAGAGAGAAAACTGCTGATCCACTGGGTGTGGCCACTGAGCTTTGAATAACTGTCCGTTGTAAGGAGGGCTGAGGTGGTGAAGGGGAGAGAGTGATGAGAGACGGAAGGGCAGAAGTGGTGGTGGTGGGGTCCTGGAGGGTGGCAAGGAGAGCATTGTAATAAGAGAGAAAGTTGGGAATCTGAGATGCTGACAGTGGAATAGTTCCAGGTGCTGGCCAGCTCTTGTCACCTTACAACTGGGTTGGTGAAATGATGTCCCTTGTGGTCTGCTTTACAATGCAGGGGTGAAGAGGCCACTTTAGAAAGACTTCTATTTAAAAATTTAAATGCCCATCCCAAAAAGGTTTCACCTTCAGCTATTCAGGAAATTCTCCCCTATAAAGTGACTCATTCATTCCCCAAGGATTCCACATGGCCAGGGTTTTACTGGGCCAACCACAGAGACATCAATTCCTGGAAGATTATTCCCATTTTTGTCATGGACTACCACTTGGAGGTAATATTTTTGAATTCTCAAGTACAGAAAATTCAAAATCCTTTTTTTTTTTTGTAGAGACAGAGTTTCACTATATTGCCCTCAGTAGAGTGCTGTGGTGTCACAGCTCACAGCAACCTCCAACTCCTGGGCTTAGATGATTCTCTTGCCTCAGCCTCCTGAGTAGCTGGGACTACAGGCGCCCACCACAATGCCCGGCTATTTTTCTGTTGCAGTTTGGCCGGGGCCAGGTTTGAACCCACCACCCTTGGTATATGGGGCTGTCACCCTACCCACTGAGCCACAGGCGCTGCTCAAAATTCAAAACCCTTTTTAGGAATTAGTTCCAAAATCCTTAGGTGTTGTCCTTCTCTTACTAGCAAAAATGACAGTTTTATGATCCCCAGATTAATTAAGATTAATTCATTTCCTTGTAATTTATTTAAAAAGTCAACTTGGAGTCCAATTCTACCACCTTTCAGAGACTTTCTCTCCAGGATACCCAA
Organism: Perodicticus potto; assembly: GCA_963574655.1. Classification (NCBI taxonomy): domain Eukaryota; kingdom Metazoa; phylum Chordata; class Mammalia; order Primates; family Lorisidae; genus Perodicticus; species Perodicticus potto. The sequence goes on from CAUYRH010119414.1 coordinate 5,866, forward strand.
GACCACTTTACCCCCAGGTCCTGCGGGGTCCCTCATTTATTTTTCCTGACTTTAGCAGTAGAATCCCGACCTTAAAATTGAACCATCCTTAACCCTCTGCTTTCTAAGGCTCAGGGCTTGCTCCTCCTGCTCTTTCCTAACTAGTCTCCCCAAAAAGGTATTTTTTTGGCTGGCTAGCTGTGTGACTCTCCAATCTCTGGGCCCTTCTGGACTTCAGTTTACTCCTCTAAGAAACGAGAGACCAGGACCATGATCTCCAGGAGACTTCGTGGCTCTGACACCCTGTGATTCTCATGACCCCTTCCTCCTAGGGTGACCCTTGATTCCCAAAGAACAGTCAGCTCAGGGTAGGCAATTGGTGCTTTCAGTGTCCGGTGGCAACCAAAGGTTTTGGGCAGAGGATAGACTGGGGAAGCTGGATCCATTTCCAGTGCCCCTGAGTCAGTTCCTTGTGGTCTGACTTTATTTTTTTCATTTGAAGTGTTGTGAAATTCCAAAATATCACTCACGCCCACATTCAACTGTGGGTACATTTGTGGTACATTCCAACACCAAGTATGAGCACTTTGGAGATTATCTCTCACCTGTGAGCTTGGGAACTCCTGCTGCTTGCCGGTGTGGGGAGTTTTGAGAGGTGCAAAACCAGCCACCTGGTTTGCTCTGGGCTGTCCTGGTTTTAACCCTGAGAGTCTCATTGAGGGAAACTTTTCAGTCTAAACCAGAACAGTGGTCATCCTAACTAGTTCCTAGTTCCATATTAGGGACTGTTCGACTTCCTTAGTGGAAAAGGCCACAGCTAAATAAAAAACCAGCTGAGGTTCTTCTAAATGCAGATTCCTGGGTCCTACCCTGGAATGTCTGATTCAGTAGATCTGGAGCAGGGACCAGGAGTTCACGTTTTATAAGCTCCCCAGCTGAGTCTGGTGCAAATGGTCCAGGTACCTACCACACCTTGAAAGACCCTGTCTTAGGGCAGTGGAACCAGCTCCTTTCTTAAAGGGGCTTTAACACAGGCAGAAGCCAAGTAGGACTCCGAAACATAGTAGAATGAAACAAGAGCTATGCCACGAGTACCGGCGAATTCTCTTCCTCCTTCCAGCCTCCAAAGCAATTCAGTGCTTACAAAGCTTGGCTTTGTCCATTATAAGGGGTGACTTGGCATTTTCCAGCAGGGGGATTGCAGGGAGGGTGAGTTAGTTGCAAAATGTGACCGTCAAATCTGTTCCAGTTTACACCGAACTCTCTCGTCTCAGAGCCACTGCTCTCTCCTACTGAATGCGTGGCCCCTCTGCTGAGTGACCAGGAGGGTCCATCTCTAAAGCACAATGCTGCTCTGGCCTTCTGGCATGGGGATGAGGAGGGAATCCTGCTCTTATTTTTGGTAGGCAGCTGTCAGTTCTTTTGCTTATGAACTAAGCCTTTTTCTAAGTGCCTCAATGAACTAGAACCCTCAAGAGCGCTTAGCTACAGGGATGGTTTGAAGAGAGTTACTGGAGGTTGAATGAGTACAGATAGAAGGCTTGCTTGTATTTGGTAGACTCAGGGAAACTGTCATCTTGGCTGACAAGGGACAAAGAGCTAGAGGTGTCTCACAGAAGGGAGAGGAAAGGAATGATGTCTACCTGAACCACTGCACCATACTCTCTTGGGGTGCTCACAAATGTGAATTCCCTGTCACTGCTCCGCATCTGAATGTTGGTGCCACAGGCCTTCAGATAAGGCAGGGCAGGGCTGTGGGATGTGAGGTTGGTGGGCTGCTGGGGTGGCGTGCCACCACTGGGGCTAGAAAGAGTCCAGCCTCAATGGCAGCCTGGAATGATGGGGTCAAGCCTCACAACGGGCCGGGGAGTACCCACCAGGCTCAGGCTGGTCTGAGAGCCCAGGCTGAGGGGTGCCTTCCAGGGAGAGAATCCCCGGTAGTGTGGTGTGTGGCACCCGCACCAGCTCTGGAGCCAGCCCGCCTGCGTTGGAATCTTGCATCAGTCATTGATTAGCTGGGTGATCCTGGACAAGTCACTGAGCTCTCCAACCTCAGTTTCCCCATTTGTAAAAGAGGGTGATAATGTTTTCTATGTTGAGAAGATCGAATGAGACAAGCATGCGGACTGCTTAGCACTGTGCCTGACATGTAATAAAGTTAATCTTTAATACTATGATGAGTGGCAGACGTGGCAAAGGCCAGTGGGCTGCATCAATTTGCTTGTGCCGCTGTGACAAAATAACACAGACTGAGTGGCCTGAATGACAACAAAAACTTATTTTCTCACAGTCCCGGAGGCTGAAATCTAAGACCATGGTGTTGGTAGGCCTGCTTTCCTCTGAGGCCTCTCTTTAGTTTCTTTCTTTCTTTTTCTTTTTTTTTTTTTTTCACTTTATCGCCCTTGGTAGAGTGCTGTGGCGTCACACAGCTCACAGCAACCTCCACCTCCTGGGCTTAGGCGATTCTTGCCTCAGCCTCCCAGTAGCTGGGATTACAGGCGCCCGCCATAACGCCCGGCTATTTTTCTGTTCTGCAGTTCGGCCGAGGCCGGGTTTGAACCCGCCACCTTTGGTATATGGGGCCGACGTCCTACTCGATGAGCCACAGGCGCAGTCCTCTTTTTTTTTTCCTTTTTGAAACAGAGTCTCCCTTGGTCACCCTCGGTAGAGTGCTATGTCTTCTTAGCTCACAGTCACCTCAAACTCTTGGGTTCAAGTGATCCTTTTGTCTCAGCCTCCCAAGTACCTGGGACTCCAGGTGCCCGCCGCAACACCTGCTAGTTTTCCTATTTTTAGTAGAGAAGGGGTCTACCTCTTGCTCACTTGGTCTCAAGCTCCTGAGCTCAAGCAACTCACCCACCTCAGCCTCCCAGAGTGCTAGGATTACAGGTGTGAGCCACCTCACCTGGCCCCTGGTGTTTCTTATCGTGTTAGAGTTTCCTTTCCTTTTCTTCTTTTTTTTTTTGAGACAGGTCTCACTATGTCGCCCTTGGTAGAGTGCTGTCGTGTCACAGCTCACAGCAACCTCAAACTCCCAGGCTTGAGTGATTCTCCTGCCTCAGCCTCCCAAGTAGCTGGGACTACAGGCACCTGCCACAACACTCAACTATCTTTTTGTTGTAGTTGTCAGGCAGGCCTGGGCCAGGTTTGAATCTGCCAGCCCCACTGTAGGTAGCTGGCACCCTAGCCACTGAGCTACGGGCGCCGAGCCCAAGTTTCCTTTTCTTTTTTTTTTTGAGACAGATTCTCAAGCTGTCCCCCTGGGTAGAGAGCTGTGGCATCACAGCTCACGGCAACCTCCAACTCCTGGGCTCAAGCGGGTCTCTTGCCTCCGCCTCTCAAGTAGCTGGGACTACAGGCGCCCACCACAACGCCCGGCCATGTTTTGGTTGCAGCCGTCATTGTTGTTTGGCGGCCGGGGCTGGATTCGAACCCGCCAGCTCAGGTGTACGTGGCTGGCGCCTTAGCCTGTTGAGCCACAGGCGCCGAGCCCCAAGTTTCCTTTTCTTATAAGGACACCAGTCAGACTGGCTTAGGGACTGGGCCTCATTTTTACTTAATCACCCCTTTAAAGTTCCGATCTCCAAATACAGTCTCATTATGACAGATTAGACATTAGGGCTTCTGCATATGAATTATAGTGGTTACAATTCAACTCATAACAATGGCCAAGCTCTGGGCCAGGATCTCTGAGGGCCGGTCAGAAAAGTCTAGACACCGCTGGGCCCCTGTACCTCAGTGGTTAGGGTGCCGGCCTTGTGCTCCAGTGCTGCTAAAAAAAAAAAGAAAAGGTCAGACACTAGAGATAAGCAACCATTCCAAGCAATTACCCGCTGCAGGCTGGGAAGAACCCTGGAAGGGAAGCAGCCTTTCTCTGACCTGATATTTTGCCCTGGGCTTCTGTCCCCAAAGACCTTTTGTTGGGTTTCTTTAAACTGAAATCTGACTACAAAGATTGTTCTGAAGTTCTGATATCAAGACCTGTGTCTGGCAGGTGGAGGTGAGGTCAGTGACCGGCAGTTGGGAGGGTCGGCCCCAGATGTCTCCTATCCCCGGAGTCTTGAACTGGGCTTTGCCACCAACCTTCCCTGGGACTGCTTTTAAAAGCTTGATATTTCCCGAAGGGGCCAGTGCTGTGCCAGGGGCGAGGGAGGCAGAGAGGAGGGAGATGTCTCAGTCTGTAGGTCCCGGAAGGGCAGGGCTGGTGGCTCTCCGTTCTCTGTGCAGATGGCTTCCTCTCTCCCTCATGGAGCAGGGTGATGAGAGGATTCCAGGCTCAGAGGACATCAGGAGCCAAGGGGCAGAGGCCTGGCAGAGCGTGGCACCTTGGGGAAACATGGTGGAGTCGTCTGTGTGGGCTGCCAGATGGTGAGGCCTTCCCTCTGGGGACTGGAGAGCCCACGAAGATTTAGACAGAGAGCTGACTTCAGTTTTAATCATAGCGATAACAGCAATCACAGTGATCAATATTGAGCACTTTCTTTGTGCCGGGCATTAGCGAAAATGCTGTATCATGTGTTATCTCATTTAATCCCACTGTACAGAGCAGGACAGACCAGCTCTTCAGCCCGCAGCCCATGCTGTCAACTCCTCTTTAACCCTCCTAAAGCCACACTGTCCCCATCTATATGATCTGCCTCACAGGCTGTTTTATTAAATTAGGGGGAAGATGGGAAGCCCCTGGCACAGCACCTGGCACACTGTGAGGGCTCTGTTAATGTTAGGCATTGTTAATTTTTGTCATTGTTGCTATTATCTGTTTTGGAGAGTGTCCCCTGGCATGCCAGGTGTTGGGTGGTACCTTTATGTTTGAAATGGCATGGATTGGCACCAGTAAACCAAGCTAATAAAGCCGCTCCCGCCTGGGGAGGGAGCAGAATAGGGTGAACTCTCACCATCTGCTTGTTCCCTCCCAGTTGCCACGGTTACCAACCTGGGCACCTGGTTCTGTCTCTGTTTCAGGTGCCTTCCCAGCTCACATCTGGTTGTCCCCACCTGGTATCATTCCACAACTGCTTCTCTGAGGTTGTCTCTCTGGTTTCAGTTTTGCTACAGCTGGGCAGGGGCAGGCCCCACAGGTGGCAGAAGGGAGGGAGAGATCAAAAGCTGGAGGCTGTGGAAAAGTCTCCAGGGGAGGCAAGGGGGAGGTTGGAAGGGCCCCAGGCATGAGGACGGAGGGGGACGACGGCTTCTAGAAGTACAGCACGTTGGATTTAGAATCGATAGGCTGGGCTGGTTTAACCCCACAAGAAGAGAGAGAGGGACAAGTGAAAGATAAATGTTTCTAGCTTGAAAGGTGGCCCTCCCCTCTCCCCTTTCTGTGCTCGGCTCAGTGGGTCTCATCCACTCCCATGACTTCAAGCAGCATCTTGAGCCCCAGCTGCGAACACTGAGCTGCCCCTTGCCCTCTTTTCTTGGATTTTTCCCAAGCCGTTTCAAGCTTAGTATTTCTTTCTTTTTTTTCTTTTTTGAGACAGAGTCTTAGTTCGTCGCCCTCGGTAGAGTGCCATGACGTTACAGCTCACAGCAACTTCAAACTCTTGGGCTTTTTTTTTTTGTAGAGACAGAGTCTCACTTTATCACCCTCAGTAGAGTGCCATGGTGTCACACAGCTCACAGCAACCTCCAACTCCTGGGCTTAGGCGATTCTCTTGCCTCAGCCTCCCGAGTAGCTGGGACTACAGGCGCCTGCCACAACGCCCGGCTATTAAACTCTTGGGCTTTTAAGCGATTCTCTTGCCTCAGCCTCCCAAGTAGCTGGGACTACAGGCACCCGCCACAAGGCCTGGCTATTTTTTGGTTGTAGTTGTCATTGTTGTTTGGCAGGCTGAGGCTGGATTCGAACCCGCTAGCTCTGGTGCATGTGGCTGGTGCTATAGCTGCTGAACTATAGGCACCGAGCCATTCAAGCTTAGTATTTCTTTTTTTTTTTTTGAAAAAAAAAAAAGCTGTCACCCTGGATAGAGTGCCGTGGCATCACAGCTCACAGCAACCTCCAATGCCTGGGCTCAAGCGAGTCTCTTGCCTCCGCCTCCCAAGTAGCTGGGACTACAGGCGCCCACCACAACACCCAGCTATTTTTTGGTTACAGCTGTCATTGTTGTTTGGCGGGCTCTGGGCTGGATTTGAACCCACCAGCTCAGGTGTACGTGGTTGGCACTTTAGCCCGTTGAGCCACAGGCACCGAGCCTCAAGCTTAGTATTTCTAAACTGGAATTTAAGGCTGGGGGCGGGGGCTCACGCCTGTAACCCTACCACTCCGGAAGACTGAGGGGCCGGATCACCTGAACTCACAAATTTGAGACCAGCCTGAGCTAGAGTGAGACGCTTGTCTCTAAAAATAGCATTGGGCATAGTGGCAAGCACGTGTAATCCCAGCTACTTGGGAGGCTGAGACAAGAGAATCGCTTGAGCCCAGGAGTCTGCAGTTACTGTGAGCTATGACACCACAGCACTCTACCCGGGGTGACAAAGTGAGACTCTGTATAGATAAATAAATAAATAAATAAATAAATAAATAAATAAAATGGAAATTAAAGTAGAACTCTAAGAAGACGTGCCCCCCACCCCCAAATCTCAATAAGTAGTCCCCCCCCCGTCTTCAAGCTATAAAACTTGAGTGTCACCCTCATGCCTCCTTCCCTACCTCTCATGTCCCCTCATTGGCAAGTTCCACCATTTCTACATCTTCACCATGTACTGGAAATACGTCACAAAGGTGGCCACCTCTCCCCACCTGCACTGCTGCCATCCTAGGTCCTGTCAGCACCATCTCTCACCTGGATGGCTGCGAGTCCACATTGGTCTCCCCATTTCCACCCCAGCTCCAAATTTCAGTGATCCTTAGGGAGACGCATTTGATCATTCACCTTCTTACCCAATGGCGTCCAACTGCACCGAGCGTAACAACCAGCCCCTTCCCACGGTTCCACACCAGATACTGATTTCCTGTGATGTCCCCTCTCCCCTCCATGCATTTTTCCTTAGTCTCACTGGCTTCCTTGCAGTACCCACAACATGCCAAGTCTTCCCTTCCCCAGGACCTCACCCAGGGTTCGCCATTGTTCCCACTGGCTGGAATGCTCTTCCTTGCCTTTGTGTGGCTGGCTCCTTTTCATCCTTCAAACTTCAGCCTGAATGTTCCTTCTCAGATCACTGCCTGTGACCTAAGAACATTCCACCTCCCCCTGAACATCCTTGTAGCCAGTCATTTATTCAGAGCACGCGCTGATCATCCCTTGAAATTTTTTGTTTGTTCATCTTGTTTATTGTCTGGCTTCTCTACTAAGGTGTCTATTCTGCTGGGGTGACCTGGCACACAGGAGATGCCAGTAAGCTATTTGTTGAGTTAATGAACAGGTTGATGATGAGGGCATGAACCTAGGGAGGGCCAGGAGAAGACTGAGACTCTAGGGTGGACAGAGGGGCTGTTAAGGAGACACAAGAATGAAGGACGGAAGGTGGTGATGGTAACCACAGGGAGGAGCGGTACATCCGTTGGGGATGCTTTTGGCTGCAGATGACAGCACACCTGCACAGTGGTGACTCAGATAAGTGGGGTGATTTTGTTCAGTCTGGATGTTCAGCTACAAAGCTCTGTGTCAGTGTCACTGAGGCCCTCTTGGCCTTCCCTCGGCTTTGGGAATCACATCTTCACATGACTGGATGACTGGACAAAGGCAGGAAACAAAGAGCAGTGCAGAACAGACATTCCTCAGTTCTCTTTCACTGGTGGGACACAAGGTGGTGGTGCAGGGATTGTCCCTGGAAAGGACACATGCCCGCTTTGGACCAGGGTCTGTGCCCTTCTTGCTGAAATCAAAGAATCTCTTTCCTTTCTTTGAACAAACAAGATTGTACCAGCCAGGAGAAGGGGAACAGCTTTATTTTTTTGGGGGGGGGGGACAGAGTGTTACTCTGTTGTCCAGGTTAGAGTGCTGTGGTATCAGCCTAGCTCACAGCAACCTCAAACTCCTGGGTTCAAGTCATTCTCTGGTCTCAGTTTCCCCAGTAGCTGGGACTACAGGTGTGCACCACGACGCCCAGCTAATTTTTCTATTTTTAGTAGAAATGGGGTGTCACTCTTGTTCAGGCTGGTCTCAAACTCCTGATCTCAAGGGATCCTCCCGCCTTGGCTTCCCAGAGTGTTAGGATTACAGGTGTGAGTCACTGCCCCTGCCAGGGAACAGCTTTTTTGTAAGCAAAGGGACAGTGCTAGCACATTTCATAAGGGAGAGCCTTCCTGCTGAGTTAATTGATGTGGAGAGGTCAAGAGCAACGAAGCTGAAAAGCAGTCTTTGGATTTGATGCTTAGGAGACTATTTCTAGCCCTTGTGAGGGCAGTTCCTTTAGAGTGGCTGGGCTTGATTACAGACTGCAGGGGGCTTAGGAGTCACCAGGAGATGTTCAGAAGCTGAAGGCAGGCTACCAGGAAGTTTGGTGTTGAAGGTAAGAGGTAAGGGCTCAGTGCCTGTAGCTCAAGTGGCTAAGGTGCCAGCCACATACACCATAGCTGGGTGTTGTGGCAGGCACCTGTAGTTCCAGCTACTTGGGAGGCTAAGGCAAGAGAATCACTTAAGCCCACGAGTTGGAGGTTGCTGTGAGCTGAGATGCCACGCACTCTATCCAGGGCGACAGTTTGAGGCTCTGTCTCAAAAAAACAAACAAAAAAAAAAGGTAAGAGGTAAGATGGCACAACTAGCTGCAGGAGCCAGACACAATACCTTTTCAGCTCGGGCAGATTTAAAGATGTTTTTAGGCTGAGAACAAAGAGCCAGAAGGATAGAGAGGGTAAAGATTTTGAAGCAAGATGGGATAACTGATCCTCACACTGTGAAAGAGGCATGGGGATGGACTGAGGTACACAAAGCTGGTGGTTGTCACTGGGATAAGTGGGAAGGTTTTCTGAGAAGACTCAGATGCCTTCGTAGATTGTGGACCAGGAAGAGGCCCGGCTGGGATGAAGAGTCTGCTCACTTTTCCTCTGTGTACAATGGGCTCATTGGGAGATTGAGTCTATGACTTTGACCTTTGCCTCATCTTTGTTTTAATATTCTGATATAAGAGACTCTGAAAAAGAAACCCAGGTCCCATGTGTGTGACTGTACACCAAAAAGTTCAAGGACAAGGCCTGACTGTTGGGTTTACTTGTTCAGATGGATGGAGCTGCCCAGCACAGTCATGGGTGTGGTGCTCATGGGCTGCAATCCAGAGGGTGCAGGTCACTCAGCAAACAGCACAGAGCTGCCAGATCCTGCAGACTCAATGGGCAGCAGGGTGAACAGGGGACCCCTGAGTTGGGCAGAGAGGACTTGTGGTTCAGGTTCAGGTCTAGGTCTAGCCTTTGCAAGATGAGCTTCATTGGTCCCTTCTGAGCCCGTGACTGCATCTGCAGAGGGCTGGGCTTGCAGCTCCTGTCCACAATTATTACATGTGCTGGCTCCTCTAGGAAATTAACTGAACGCCATCGTTCCCCCTCCGCCAGCCCTCCCTGGGGAGCCTGATCCTGTTTGCTACCTTCCTGAACAGGGTGGTGTTTTTTCTTCACCGTTACCCCTGGTCCTCACTTCTAGCTTCTTTTCCCCTTTGTTTTGGGGAATGATGGCAAGGGGCCCAGCCTGCAGGGTTGAGAGCCAAGCGTTTCTCCTCTATTTATTCAGATCGTAGCTATGGATGCAGCAAAAAGCAAACAGAAATTTGACTAGATATATGAGCTCAGTATTCCACAACATTTAAAGCTGGTGTGTACTTACGTAGGAGGCATAAAACATAACAGTATGTTAAGATGAATAATAGCCCCAACAGAAAAAAGTGCTTTTTTTTTTTAGAGACAGAGTCTTACTTTGTCGCCCTTGGTAGAGTACTGTGGCATCACAGGTCACAGCAACTGATTCTCTTGCCACAGCCTCCCGAGTAGCTGGGACTATATGTACTCGGCTATTTTTTGTTGCAATTTGGCCGGGGCCGGGTTTGAACCTGTCACCCTCGGTATATGGGGCTGGCGCCCTACTCACTGAGCCACAGGTGCTGCCCCCCAAAAGTACATTTTTAAGAAAGTCTCGGCAGAATGTTCAGATGCTATGTTGGTCTGATTGACATTAGTGCCACGTGCCTCTTTCTGAGTAGCCACATCGTTGCTGTCTCACAGGATGAGACTTTGAAAGGGGACATGTTTTTCTTAGGCCATCCTCTTCATCCAGGGTGGACTTTGACCTAAGGAGGGCTCCATGCATGTCGCCTGGTGTCACTGGTGGAGGTTGACGTTGGCAGCACAGGAGAAGCAGAATCAAACCACTCTGTTGGGTCAGTCGTGCCCTCTCGACTCCACATCATCATCTCTGAAAAGGACTAAAGGCTACGGGGAGTCGGTGAGTTTATATCCAGGAAGTGTTTAGGAAAGAGTCTGGCGCAGGGTCGGCACCCTTGTACCATCACATCAGTCCACGTGGAATCAGTTCACCAGCAAACACAGAATCCTGGGGGAAAAGCCCCAGATGTGTCTCTGCCCTCTGAGAATTGACATCTAGCCAGAGAAAGTAAGCGGACACTGTGGAAATAAATGGAGGATAAGCGCTTCCCCGCGGCGTGGACACTGGGAGGGCGGCAGCTGTGGGTGGGGCTGGGCTCACTGTCCGCCAGCCCTGCCTAATCTCCTGGCAGCCAAAGCAGGGAGAAAGCAGAATCTGGTATTCATTGTGTGGTTGTTTCTAATTTCCTTCTGCTTTCGAGATCCTCTTCTAAGGGAGAACAAGGCCCTGAAGAAGGAGGCTCAGGCTTCCTCGGCTGGGCACCAGCTGCAGGGGAGGCTGGGTCCTGCTGGGTCCCTGGTGTTTGATTTCATCCTCTGAGAAGCCCCTCTGATGGTGGGGTTTGGTGGCCCTCTCCTAGTCTCATTTGTAAGTGTTATCTTTAAGGACAGTGTTTTTTGTACTAGCAGGGTTCTTGTGAGGCTGGGTGGTGGCTGGGTGGTGGCCGGGCTACAGAATTCACAGAACTCCCCGTAGGGCCTACAGCTGGAGCCACGAGGTCCTCTGTGCCACTGCAGCCCCAGGAGGAGGGGGACGATATTGGTGCCGGCAGGTCCAGCTTCCAATGAGCATCTGGCAAGGGTGCTCGGCAGAGGACCCAGGGGTGACATTTCCATAGCCAGAGACTCTTACAGCCAGCTGAGGGCAAAGGCCCAGGGCAGTGTCCAAGGAATGGGGTGGGGTTTCCTCTTTCCTTACTGTCTTCATACTTGGCCTTTGATGTGCAGATTTCAGTACACTTATCAGCCTTTCTAGGTTCCTCTTTCATCGCCAGGAAGCCAGTGATTCCCAAAGTGAGGGACAATGTTCAGAAAGGGACAAGAGAGGCTAAAGGGATGTGACTATGATCTTCAAGTCTACGGTAGAGTTTTATCCAGGAAGATGCCATGGCAGTGGCAACTGGGCAGACACCATGGCAGTGGCAGCACAGCCCTGTGACGGCCACAGCAGGGCCAGCCGTCTTCAAGGTGGGACAAGACCAGAGCAGGGTTTCCCAAGCTTACTTCCCTCAAGTGCTGTCCACACCATCTCTGCCACATCCACACGCCATCATTACTACTATTTACTTAATATTTTTCTTTGAATAGATTTCTTTTTAAAATCTTACATTTAATTAAGAAGAAACCTTTAGGGTGGTGCCTGTGGCTCATCGAGTAGGGTGCCGGCCCCATATACCGAAGGTGGCGGGTTCAAACCCGGCCTCGGCTGAACTGCAAAAACAGAAAAATAGCCGGGTGTTGTGGCAGGTGCCTGTTGTCCCAGCTACTCGGGAGGCTGAGGCAAGAGAATCGCCTAAGCCCAGGAGCTGGAGGTTACTGTGAGCTGTGTGACGCCACGGCACTCTACCGAGGGCAATAAAGTGAGACTCTGTCTCTACAAGAAAAAAACAAACAAAAAAAAAAAATGAAGAAACCTTTATGTCACTAAATGAAATTCAGCATTTTCCTGCTAGACATTGAAAGAAGTATGGAACTGCTAAAAATATTTATCATGTACCACTGAAATCACCTTGACCACCACCCAGAGCTTTGTGCCAGTTCTTGGTTAGGCCTTCACACACAGCGGTGGCTCCCTGTGTGTCTGAGGAGGTGGTGAGGGTGAGCTTGATGTCATCAAGGAGGAGGGTGATCTGTGCCAACTTGTGATCCCCTCACGGGTGCTCCAGGGATAAGACCCCTGAGGCTTGACTCCAACCCGAGAGGGTGATGGTGTCTCCTTAGAGGGCTCACTGAGGACGAACTGGGTTCCTGTATACTTACCAGGTGTTTAGAATAGCATCTAGCAAGCATGTAGTAGGCACTCAATAAATGTTAACATCCATCATACTTGGGTGATTTTGGCTGCCCTGGGGTTCCTACCATCTGCCTGGGTCGAGATGGGGCTGGGACAGACACTGTCCCCAGGCTCCCTCTGGCTCCCTGTGGATCCTGGTTGCTCTCTGACCTCTCCACTGGGACAGGTGTGACCAGGTGGCATGACCCTCGTTCCCCTTGTGATTTTAGGATTAGACCAAGATGTGATGACAGCATGAGTCCTTATGAAATATCCCCATTGTAACTGGCAGTCGTCTGTGCCCACTAGGGGCTCAGGAATGGGCTCCCAGGGATGGACGCTTGTGTGCACACGCCGGGTGCTCGTGGATCTGGGCCTGCTGCTCGCTTGGGTCTGGTCGGCCACTGGTTGTTCCTGGAATGGGATTCATGGCTTGGAGACAGCAAGGAGCTGTGCAATCCCAAGTTCCCTGGTGGGACTGGAAATTCTGCCTCAGGCCCTGGAATTCTGACTTCCTGTTTGGCCTGGCGCTTGTTCCCCCACATTTTTGGCTCTGACACATCCTCTCCCTCCCCCTCTCAGGATCATTTCCTCATCCTCATCCGTAACATGAGGGGGTTGCTAGATCGTATCTAAAGCCCCTGTAAGCTTGAGAAAGCTATGATTCTACCTCCTGGCCACCCCCTCACTTTCCCCTCAGGCCTCTTGACTGGCAGTGAGCTGACTTAGGGAGGAGCAGAGAGAAGAGAGTCAGCCGTGTGTTCTGCAGCACCCAGGAGGGCCCAAAACGTCCATGGTGCCCAGGGTGAGAAACGCTGTCGTAGGAAGGGAGAGCCAGAAGAGGGGAGATTTAATTTTCTAAAACAGAACACAAAAACACTAACCATAGAAGAAAACTTGATAAATTGGACTTCATCAAAATAAAAAGCTTCTCTTCCTCAAAAGGCGAACCTCGGACGCAGAGAAGATACATATCTGTGACAAAGTATTTGCTTCCAGAATATATGAAGAACCACTACAAATCAATAAGAAAAGGGCAATGACTCAGTAAAAAATGGGCAAAAGACTTAAATGGATACCCACAAAAGAAATCCAGATGGCCAAATACACTATGAAAAGGGGCTTAACATCATTACTCATTGGGGAAATGCCAAGTACAACCACGAGGATATATCACCACACACACACCTGAATGGCTAAAATGAAAATACTGACAATACCAAGTATTGTTGAGGATGTGAAGCAACTATCCTACGTTGCTGGGGGGAGCCCAGGAGTGCTCTATCAATTTGGGAACATTGTTTGGCAGATGCTGTTAAAGCTAAAGATATGCCTACTTTACAAACTTGTAATTCTACTCCTAAGGATATATACACATGAGATATGAGTGTCTATGCTGATGTTAAGATATGTATAAGAATGTTCAAAGGATTTTCTTCAAACTTGAAACACCCCAAATTCTTATCAACAGAAGATTAGAGAAATAAATTGTGGTGTACATGTACAACAGAGAACTACTCAATGATAAAAAGATTACATACTCTCTGATTCTATTAATGTCAAGTTCAAGAAGAGGCAAAGTTAATCTATAATGAGCCAAATTGTGGTTATGTCTGGTAGACATATAGATTAGGAGGATGCATGAAGGAACCTTTTGGGGTGCTGGGAATATTCTATATCTGGAATGGGGGGACAGTTATACAGGCTGGCCATAAAGTTTGTGTGCAATTTAATTTAAACGATTTAATTGCACACAAACTTTATGGCCACCCTGTGTAAATGCATGTACAAGTAAATAATTATCAATCATCTGTTTAAGATGTGTGCACTTTCGGGCTGGGCGCCCATAGCACAGTGGTTACAGCGCCAGCCACATACACCAAGAGTGGTGGGTTCGAACCCAGCCCGGGCCAGCTAAATAACTGCAACAAGATGTGTGCACTTTTTATATACTCTACTGAAAGTATGTTATACTTCTATTTAAAAAAGTGAAAAGAGGGCTTGGCGCCTGTGGCTCAATGGACTAAGGCGCCAGCCACGTACAGCTGGCGGATTCTAATCCAGCCCGGGCCCACCAAACAACAATGACGGCTGCAACCAAAAAATGGCTGGGCTTTGTGGCTGGCGCCTGTAGTCCCAACTACTTGGGAGGCAGAGGCAGGAGACTTGCTTGAGCCCAGGAATTGGAGGTTGCCGTGAGCTGTGATGCCACAGCACTCTACCCAGGGTGACAGCTTAAGGCTTTGTCTCAAAAAAAAAAAAATGTGAAAAGAGGGCAGCGCCTGTGGCTCAAGGAGTAGGGCGCCAGCCCCATACACTGGGGGTGGCTGGTTCAAGCCCAGCCCTGGCCAAAAACTGCAAAAAAAAGTAAGAAGCTAATAAACTTTCAAAAAATTAATTAATTAATTAAAAAGGGAAAAGAAGTTCAGATTCTTATGTCCAAAGGAAGTAAAAACAATAATTTATCAGCTTGGCGCCTGTGGCTCAAGTGGCTAAGGCGCCAGCCACGTACACCTGAGCTGACGGGTTCGAATCCAGCCTGGGCCCGCCAAGCAACAATGACAGCTGCAACCAAAAAATGGCTGGGCATTGTGGTGGGTGCCTGTAGTCCCAGCTACTTGGGAGGTGGAGGCAGGAGACTCGCTTGAGCCCAGGAATTAGAGGTTGCTGTGAGCTGTGATGCCATGACACTCTATCCAGGGTGACAGCTTGAGGCTCTGTCTCAAAAACAAAACAAAAAAACCAATAATTTATCAAGCATACAATATGCGCCAAGTTGCTTTACATAGATTATTTCCCTTAATGCATCTGAACCACCTGTCAGCCAGATATTATTCTCATTTTGTGCAGATGAGGAAACCAAAAGGTAAAATAGCTTGTCTGAGTTGGGGGCGCCTGTGGCTCAAAAGAGTGGGGCGCCAGCCCTATGTGTCAGGTTCAAACCCAGTCCCCGCCAAAAACTAAAAAAAAAAAAAAAAAATAGCTTGTCTGAGTCTCACGGCTGGTAAGTGTAGGAGTCGGGACTGGAATGCCACATTCCGCACTCTTGCCACTTGGCTTGGGATCTTGAGAGTGATTCTTAGCACAGCATCAAAGCTTTCTGCTTTGCCTCTTTCTCCACACCCCCTGCCCAACCAACCCCCATCAGATGTTGTAGATAACATTGTTCGCTTCATTATGTGAACCCCCAATCCCCCTGCCTTCTTAAAAATTAAAAACATGGAACCCAGGTCCTTGGTGTACCCTTCCCATGAATTCGTTGTAATCAGGAATAGGAACCCACAGTGCACCACCCACCTGTTCACCCTACCTAGTGCTGTGGATTCTTTGAGAATGAAAGGGGGTGGGCTAGTGTAGTCAATATTGTGGCTCACAATATTGAGTTTGAACTCCAGCCCTTGGACAATTCCTTAGCTTCTCAAAGCCTTTGTCTCCTGGCCTGTGGAAAGAGGCAGTGGAACTTACCTGACAGTCTCATTGTGAGGGCTAAATGAGGCGGTACATATGGAAGGGCTCAGCTCCAAAACAGGCTCCTGGCAAGTGCTTAACAAAGCACGGAGTGGAAATGTCAAAGCTTTCACTTTCTGGAGCGCAGGTCCTTCCAAATCTCTTAAAGAGGCTTAGCACTTGCCCCTCTACGCAATTCAAAACACTTGGGGAAAATAAATTATGCAAATGATTTCTTCACAAAGTACTTTATGTGTACTCAACGAATGGAGCAGAATCTTAGTGCTTCAGCAAGGGAGGGGGACAGGAATCACTGTGAATTTCAGTGGTCACATAGACGGTCTTATTTGGGTAGATCTGCAAAAATGGGGAGGGTTTAGTCACAGAGGGAGGACCGGGAAGGTGGTTCTAAGTTGGAGGAGGGTGGGAGGTGGTGCCTATAGCTGTAGGGTCTGGAAATGGCGAGCAGGTCGTTTTGGTTTTGTGTAGGTGCTAAGTGGAAGATAATGTTGTGACGAAGGCCTGGTGGCAGGTGCAGGCCTGCCAAGAAAGTTGGGTCTTTACTATAGGAGGTGTCAGTGAACGTTCTTGAGTGCAGGAGGCACAAGATGGAGCCAGGGGTGTGCAGGCCCACACAGGAGGCGAGAGAAACTAGGGCAGGAAGACAGGGAGAAGGGCAATGTGCAAATTCAGTGGGGGTCAGATGGGGATGAGCTGGGCATGACACAGGGTGGAGGCGGTGGGGTGGGAAGGGAGGTGTGGGTGGGTGAGAGAGATGGGGGTGGGGGAGGGACTCCTGAAGTCTTGAGGCTGATTGCTTGGGTTTATGAAGCAGAAAGAGGAAAGGGAAGACAGTCATTTTGGAGATGATAATGAGAGACACTTTCTTTCTTTTCTTCTTCTTTTTTGTTTTTTAGAAACAGAGTCTCACTTTGTGGCCCGTGGTAGAATGCTGTGGCATCACAGCCCACTGCAACCTCCAGCTCTTGGGCTTAGGCGATTCTCTTGCCTCAGACTCCTGAGTAGCTGGGACTACAGGCACCCACCACCACGCCCGCTATTTTTTTGTTGCAGTTTGGCCGGGGCTGGGTTCGAACCCACCACCCTCGGTATATGGGGCCGGCACCCTACTCACTGAGCCACAGGCGCTGCCCCGAGAGACATTTTCTTAATGGTGGAGGCTAGAGGTGACAGATCTCTTCCTGGCTCCCCACCTTCCTCTGTTATTTGGACATTCTCAGGAACACATTGTCTGCTTCTGGTCTGAGACTTCTATGGGGGCACCCAAAAGGCAGATGCTGGCTTTACGCAAGCCTCTTTTTCACCCACCCTTGCTGCATAGAAACTGCTGAGGGAGGCGGCAGGACTAAAGCAGACCTAACAGCAGGACGGTTTACAATCTGTCCTCCCAAAGTCAAGAGTTCCTTCAGATGCCCCACCAAGGGGTGGGGGCACCTTCTTTCAGCCTGCGAGATGTTAACACATGGACTCTTGCTTTTATGGAGAGGTGCAAATAGAGTTTTCAATAAAAATCCTGTTGTTGTTTTACAGGGCTGTAGCGATGGCCAGGAAGAAAACCACCCCCTCTGAAGGTTGTTTTTGTGACTGTTCTTTGCAGCATTGTTCTAAAAATGGGAAATTACATATTGCTGCGCCAAAAGAAACAAACACCTGCAGTTAAAGAAATACCTTCCACAGAGAGGCTTTCAGAACATGCGCAGTTACAGCACCAGCGGGGTCTGGAGCGGGGGCGTGTCTTCACTTCCAAGAGGATGGGCTGCGGGCTTCTGTCTGTAAATCGAGAGGGCTTTGGCAACTTCGGGGCTCAGGTGATTGTCTTTGTTATTCATGCAATAAACATTTATCGAGCATCTATTCTGTGTCAACCTCGGTGGTGTTCATTCTGTTGCCTTCACTGGTGTCATTCAAATCATTATTTGCTCGTCACTTAGAAAAAAAAAAATTCCAGAGTCAGTGCGTGACTGCTGTCTCCACATGACACAGTCTCTTTCCTCTCTTCTCCCACTTTTTTCTTCCTTCTCTCCCTCTCCGCTCTCTCTTTCTTTCTCTTTCTTCTTTATTAGTCTAAAAAAGGCAAATGAGGCCAAGTTTGGTGGCTCATGCCTATAAATCCCAGCAATCTGAGAGGCTGAGCCCATTAGCTCAGGAGTTTGAGACCAGCCTGAGCAAGAGCAAGACCCTGTCTCTACTAAAAAAAAAAAAAAAGAAAAAAGGCAAAATGTAATTTTTGACATGTCAACCAAAACATTTCTTCAGCACACGACTTTTCAAATTTCCTATCACGGAGGCAGTGTGAAATTTTTGTTCTATGATGGTAGACATTAATAGATAATGTTTTGGTCCTCTGGTTAACCAGATAACCAAACTTTTATCAACACCGTTATTCAAAACAATCAGGTCTTGGAATTTATCAAGTGTGAAATGAATACATTTCAGATGGATTTGTGACTTAAGAGATATCCAATTTCATAAACTGATCTCATGTTCATCTAGAAACAAAAAAGCAGCAGGGAGCAACAGGGTGTAATGAATTTCAGACCTTTTAGAATTTTGGTTAGAACTTCCTACTCACAGAGCACATGAACTCTTCACAGGGGTCAGCCAGAGAGAAAGGGAAGCTTGGGGGAGTCAGGGTCATCTTCCAGGAATCACTTGGTTATTGATGTGGTCCTGCCCCAAATCAGAGAGATTGAACAAAAATAATCTCAAGTTCTATGATATACTTATTTTACTATCTTAGTTTTCACACTTATTTCAGGTTTTCCACTAGAGGCTCCAAGGTAGGATCCTGCTGGTGTGGTCCAGTTCGCGGTGCAGATACACATTCGAATGATTTATTTTCCTTTTGCTCACCTGGATTTTCTAATTTTACTGCAACAAGAGGCAAGATAACAGAAATGTGGGTCATGGTGCCTGTGGCTCAGTGAGTAGGGCGCCGGTCCCATATACCAAGAGTGGCGGGTTTGAACCCAGCCCTGGCCAAACTGCAACCAAAAAAAAAAAAAATAGCTGGGTGTTGTGGCAGGTGCCTGTAGTCCCAGCTACTCGGGAGGCTGAGACAAGAGAATCTCCTGAGTCCAAGAGCTGGAGGTTGCTGTGAGCTGTGATACCACCGCACTCTACTGAGGGCTACAAAGTGAGACTCTGTCTCAAAAAAAAAAAAAAAAGAAAGAAAGAAAGAAAGAAAGAAATGCAGGTCATGCCTTTGTGGGGCTCACGTTTTAGATAGGGCAACAGCTTCAAGCAAAGATGCTATGACAGAGCCCAGGTGAGGTACCGGAGATCCCAGTGGTAGCAAGAGCCCTGATAGCCCCTGAAGGTAGCCAGACTTGACAAATAAAAATTCAGGATTATGAACTGGGTGTGGTGGCTTACGCCTGTAATCCCAGCACTCTGGGAGGCCAAGGCAGGTGGACTGCCTGAGCTCACAGGTTCAAGACCAGACTGAGCCAGAGCAAAACCTCGTCTCTAAAAGTAGCCAGGTGTTGTGGTCGGTGCCTGTAGTCCCAGATACTTGGGAGGCTGAGGGAAGAAAATCACTTGAGTCCAAGAGTTTGAAGTTGCTGTGAGCTGTGATGCCACAACCCTCTACCAAGGGCAAAAAAGTGAGGCTCTCTGCAAACAAAACAAAACAAAAAAATTCAGGATGATGCCTGGTTAAATTGCATTTTAAATACATAATGTATCATTTTTTTGTTATAGCTATATCCTGAGTATTGCATGGCTCATAAAGGTTGGAATTTGGTTCTTTGGAGGGGGTTTGGGAAAGGGAGGTGCTTTGTCCAAGGAGAACCACTGTGCAGAATTGTGGAGGTGTGAACAACATGAATATGATGCATGTTTCAAATATTGTGTGTGCATTAATGCAAAGTGACCAGCCTAACTTGGAGGTCAATTACATCCCCAAGCCTTGCCCATCACTGCATCCTGAAGGCAAAGGGTGGGTCAGGGAACAGCAGAGGGCAGAGTGGGAAGCAGGATGTCTGAGAGCCTCCTGCGCTGGGTGGGAGTCTAGACTTGATGCCACAGGAGACTGGGAACAGGAAAGGATTTTAAAAAAAACATGAAATTGCTGTTTGATTTTTAGCAATCATGGGGAGGAGCAAGACTAAAATCCTAGCGACCACTTAGGAGGCAGACTAATGGCTTCCACAAAAATGTCCATGTCATTATTCCCAGAATCTGTGAATGTGTCAAGGCGAATGAAGGTTGCCCATGAGCTGACCTTGGGGTGGGGAGATTATTCTAGATTATCTAGGAGAGCCTAATGTAATCACACATGTCTTTACAAATGGGAGAGGGAGGCAGAAGACAGAGATTTGAGGATGCTTTGCTGCTGGCTTTGAAGATGGGAAAGGGCCTGTGAGCCAAGGAATGAGGGTGGCCTCTAGAAACCGGAAAAACAAAGAAACACATTTCCCCCTAAAGCCTCCAGAGAGAGTGCAGCCTGCCAGCACCTTGATTTTTAGCCCAGTAAGATTCATTGCAGACTTCTGCTTTCAGGATTGTAAGATAAAATTTGTGTTTTTTTAAGCTATTAAGTTTGTGGTGATTTGTTATAGCAGCCATTTGAAACAAATGTGGAGGCTATCTGAAAATAGGGTAGACAGAAGGGGACAAATTCAAAGTAAATTGAGGCTTGGCGCCTGTGGCTCAACGGGCTAAGGCGCCAGCCACGTACACCTGAGCTGGCGGGTTCGAATCCAGCCCGGGTCCTCCAAACAACGATGACGGCTGCAACCCAAAAACAGCCGGGCGTTGTGGTGGGCATTTGTGGTCCCAGCTACTTGGGAGGCAGAGGCAGGAGACT
>CAUYRH010119416.1:0-36504 GCA_963574655.1 Perodicticus potto
AGGGATAGGCAGGATGCTGTATTAAGAAAATATATCTTCACGTGAATCCCATGTACTCTATTTTGATATGAGGACAATTAATGACAATTAATGACACGGTGGGGGTGAGGGAAGGAGAGAGCAGAGAGAGAAAGAATGAGGTAGGGGTGGGGAAAGGAAGAGCAGAGAGAGGGAAGGAATGAGGGGGGTGGGGTCTTGGTGTGTGCCACACCTTTTGGGGGCAAAACATGATTGTAAGAGGGACTTTACCCAACAAATGCAACCAGTGTAACCTGGTTTCTTGTACCCTCAATGAATCCCCAACAATAAAAAAAATAAAAGAAAAAGTATCTATACAGCAGAAGGTCTGGGTTAGCCCAAACCTAGTCACATGGCCCCAAGGTTGCAGGTACCCTTGTGAATTAGGAAAGGGCTAGAAAGAAAAAAAGTAAGTAGTTAACACCAGTCAGCTGAGAATCTGTTCACAAAATGAAGTACTCTCTCTCTTTCTTCCTCCTTTCTCTGATTGGTTTAAACCATCCCTGGTTTACCCAGTTCTTCTTTCACAGTGAAGCTGCTGTTGTATCACAAATGGGAACAGAACCACAGGAAAAGGAGGAATCCTAGCGTAATAGCAACTTTGATAGGATGTTCCACACAAACTCTCAGAACACGGTGAGATAATAACGAATGTCACCCCCTTCTTATTAATAATAGTGTCAGCTATACACATTCCAGGTTAATAAGAGGATTAAACCATTGCCTTAAAAGTTAAATTGGAAATTTCTTAGAATTTTACTTTCACTTAATATTACTCTACAAATAACAGATAAATACAATTTCCAAGTAGCAATCTTAAATCACTTGTTAACAAAGTCTTTGATGTTTACAACACTGACACAGGAACTTAATGGAAGTTTGGCAGCCAAATGAACTGCAATGAACTAAGATAGACAGATTAAATCTCAGGCCATCAAGGGCAGAAAATGAAAATGGCAACATAAATAGAACTGGAGAAAAAAAAAAAAAAAAAAGGTGAGCTCAAATAGAAAACAAATGCAGAATGAAAACTGAATTAACCAACTGACATCAACAATAAGGTTGATGATTCATTCTATGTGAGAACCTGAAACTCTGATATGTGAAGTAGGATTCACATTTAACATGAAGATTTATTAGAGTATTAGAGAGACATAGTAAAAAATACAGGGTGTCCATAAAGTTCATGTACAATTTAAAATAGTAAACTGCACATGACCTTTATGGCCACTCTGTATCATTCACCCATGTAAACCTGAGAGCTTGTCATTAAAAATTTTCAATCTTTGTATGTCACTCTCTAATAAATAATCTAACTGATAAAACAATATAAAAGAACACAACCAAAACAGTCCCAACAACAATACATTTTAGTAGTGTGGTTGAAAGTGTGGGCACAGCAGACAGAAAGATCTGGATTCAAATCCTGATCCCATCATTTACAAACTGTCAGGCTTTGAGGCAGACTCTTGCTCTAGAATTCAGTTTCTTCATATATATTTCTTACCTCAAAGAGTTGTTGCCGGGATTAAATGAGATAACATATATAAAGTATTTAGCACAATGCCTGCAATATGGTAAATACTCTATGAAATTAATTATTATTAAAGCATTATGCATTTCATTTGGGAGTCCAGAGGACGAAGTATGGGAGTAATTTGGACTGAGACTCAGTTTAAGTAATAGCTATGAATTTTGTCAAACGCTTTTGCTACATCTATTGAAAGGATCAAATGGTCTTTGTTTTTTTATCTACTCATGCATGGACTACATTTACAGATATGCGTATGTTGAGCCATCCTTGCATCTCTGGGATGAAGCCCACCTCACCTGGTGGTGATGAATTATTTTTGTGATGTGAGCTGAATTCGGTTTGCTAAGATTTTATTGAGAATTTTCACATCTATATTCACAAAGGATATTGGTCTTTAGTTTTCATTTTTAGTTGTGTCTTTTCCTAGCTTTGGTATCAGGGTAATTTTGACTTTGTAGCATGAGTTAGGGAGGATTTCTTCCTTCTCAATGCTAAGGAATATTTCTGCAGTGTAGGCATTAGCTCTTCTGCATAGGTTTGGTAAAATTCGGGTATAAATTCGTCTGGTCTGGGACTTGTTTTGGTTGGAAGACTTTTATTGTTACCTCAATTTCAGTGTTTGATACAGGTTTGTTGAAGAGTTTTATAGCTTCCTGACTGTGCCTAGGGAAGCTGCATGTTTCCCCAAATTTGCTCATTTCCTTGTGATTGTGAGCATAGATATTTTTACAGTATTCCAACATGATATTTTTTATTTCCATGATATCAGTTGTAAATTTCTTTTTCATGTTTAATTGAGCTTATTAGAGTTATTTCTATTCTGTTCCTGATAATCTAGCTAGAGACATGTCAAGTTTGTTTAGCTTCTCAAAGAACCAACTTTTTGCTTCATTAATCTTCTGTATAGTTAGTTTGTTCTCAATTTCATTTAGTTCTGCTCTGATCTTAGTTATTTCTTTTCTTCTGCTGAATTTGGGATTGGCAGAAAATAAAGGCACAAAAATAGAAATACACCTATGAATCAGAACAGAGAACACAGAGATGAAATTATTCTCATGTCCTCATCTGATTTTTGACAGAAAAGATAAAGATAAGTACTAGGGGAAAAGAATACCTATTAACCAATGGTGCTGAGAAAGTGGGTAGCCACATGTGAAAGACTGAAAGACTGAAATGGGATCTGCACTTCTCACTACTCACACAAACTAATTATGATGGTGAAAGACTTAAACCTATGGCATGAACTATAAGGATTCTAAAACATGTTGGAAAACTCTTAGGGATACTGGCCTACAGAAAGAATTTGTGGAGAAGATCTCACAAGCAATCCCAGCAACAACAGAAATAAACAAATGGGACCTGATCAAATTAATCAAATTTCTTTGCAGCCAAGGACACAATCACTAGAGTAAACAGACAATGCACAGAATGGGAGAAAATATTTGCATGTTATATGAGGTCTGACAATTAAGTTCATGACCTTACATCATATGCTTACATTTGCAGCACTGTACAGACAACTCTGTAAGGATTCATAACCTTGGTACATCAGTGTCTCACAGCTGTGTTTGTGTCCATGCATGGTGGTGTCTTGCTGAGAGGTGTTCATTATTATTATTGTGTGTTTTTTTTGTGCTGTCATGAGAATGTCAAAGTTTGAGTTACAGCAATGATCAAACATTACATTTCTTATTAAAATTGGCAAGAGTGGAAGTGAAATCAGGGACATCTTAGTCCAACTTTATGAGGATAATACCATGAAGAAATGGCAGTGTGCAAATGGATTAAACATTTTTCTGAGAGGAGAGAAAGTGTCACTGATGAAGCGTGGTCAGGGTGGCCAGTAACGAGCAGAACTGACAAAAACATTCCAAAAGTCATCAAATTTGGCATAAATATCATTGGCTGACTGTGAGAAACATAACAGATCAAACAAACACCAATTGAGAAACAATTAAGAAAATCTTAACTAAAAATCTTGGCATGAGAAAGGTGTGTGCGAAAACAGGCTCTTGCAATATGACAATGCACCAGTTCACATGGAACTCTATGGGATGTTTTAGCCAGTAAACAAATAATTGTATTGGAACACCCTCCTTATCCACCTGATCTGGCCCCCAAAGATATTTTTCCTTTTTTTTTTTTTTTTTTTTACCTAAGACAAAGGAAATATTGGCAAAGAGACAATATGATGATATTCAGGACATCAAGAGCAATACAATGACAGCTCTCATGGCCATTCTAGAGGACGAGTTCTAAAATTACTCTGAAGAGTAATTTTGCTGGTGTCAGTGCATAGTTTCTAAAGGAAGTACTTTGAAGGTTTCCATAGTAATATTCAGCAGTGAGGAATGTAGCATTTTTTTCTCGGATGAATTCACAACCTTTATTGCCAGGCCTCGTACATCCAACAAAGGGCTGATAACCAGAATCTACAAAGAACTCAAACAAATCAGCAAGAATAAATAAATAAAATGACCTGATTAAAAAGGGGCAAAAGATATGAGCATAAACTTTTCAAAGGAAGATAGTCTGATGACCCACAAACACATGAAGATATGCTCAACATCTCGAGTCATTAGGGGAATGCAAATCAAAACTACCATCAAATATCACCTAACTCCATGAGAATGGCTGTTATAAAAAAAACCCCAAAACAATAGATGCTGGTGTGGATGCCCAGAGAAAGGAAGACTTTTACATTGCTGGTGGGAATGCAACTAGTACAATGTCTACGGAAAGTGGCATGGAGACACCTCAAAGAACTTCAGTAAATCTCCCCTTTGATTCAGCAATCCCACTACTGGGTATTTACTCAAAGAGAAAAAGGATATTTTTATTATAAAGACACCAGCATTTCAGTGTTTACAGCAACACAATCCATAAGTGTAGGGATGTGGAAATAACCCATTTGCCTGTCAATAAATAGGTGGATTAGTAAAATGTGGTATTTGTATGACACGAAGTACTACTCATCCATTTAAAAAACAATGGCGAACTAGTATCTTGTATAACAAGCTGGATGGACCCGGAGAGCATTCTTCTAAGTGAAGTATTACAAGAATAAAGAAAAAAACACCATATGTACTCAGTAGTAAATGGAACTAGTTGATCAGCACTATGTGCACACAGAGAAGTGTGTCTTTAGTCTCCACGGACTCAAGTGGGGAAAGGATGGGTTAATCCGCACCTATTGGGTGGAAAGACTGAGGTGCTTTCTGAGCTAAAGGGACAAAGGAATTTTAATTCCTGATCTGGGATCCCTGGACATGACTCGGCAATTCTTGTGCTTCTACACCTGACTTCTAATGACAGGAGCCATCTCATCAGCGTCATCTGAGAGCCACACTTAAGAAGGCAGGGCTGGGTTGACAGTACATTACGAGGTCTTTAATGAAATCAGTCCTCCAGGATTCAAGTGTCATTTCCCAATTTTCTCACTCCAGACTTAAGTCGAAGAGGGACTCTGACTCAATATCAAAGGAAAAGTTGATGTAATGAGTTACTGGGAGAGGTACACCCCGAGAAATGGCAGTATCTTACCAAAAAGACTTCTGAAAGTTTTCCATTTGATTACCAAAACTAGGCATCTGCCATACAAAAATCAAAGTAGTTTTCACTTTCTGTTAGATAATTTTCCTTCGTGGGCATTTTCCCTTTGTTTAAAAAATAGAGGAGGGAAGGAATGAAGGCAGTAGTGTTTGGGGCCCCAAGTCACTAAACACAAGATATAGCATCAGACCTCCTTTCCTCCATGTGAGTCTTAGAACAAAGAGGAAGTAAAGATAAAACTCCCTGTTTCGTGGGTAACAGTCTTACAATAGAGGGATCTGTGAAAAAGTGGCTCGACTCAACACTGCCACAGTTCAGGGAGGAGCCTTGTAGAAAGGCCGTGTCTTGTTTCCTGAGATGCCACAACAACGTTACATTTCTGTCAATAATGTATGGCCTGGGCCCAAACCTACTGTTTACTCCATCTCTCCTGGAAATAAAAGAGAGAGAGACAGGTGTAAAGAGCTGAGCAGAGACACAGGAGGAGCCCATCTCACTATATTTGTACTTGGATTCTGAAAGAAGTAAGTGGATCCAGTGACTGGAATCTTCTCAATCCAGACTCTTTTGCCCATAGGCCAAATAGATAAATTTCTTTTAAAGTACTCATTAAGTCACATTTGGTCAAGTCAAAGCACATGTAAGCTGGGAAAGCGAAGACAGACGACAGTGATCTCTGAAATTATCCACGTAAGTCATTCTGCATCGTTTGCTCACAATGGGATTTTCCAAGCTGTCAATAATTAAAGATGAGTTTCACATATGAGACTAAAAGTTGCACAGCAGGAAAGAGGGGATAAATGAGACAAAAGCACGTGGACAGGGTGTGAGCTGAGCAAAGCTCAGGGTACTAGGACAGTTAGAGGACCCACAAAGTCAAGAGATAGCAGTGGGTGGCCTCGGCCCCAAATCCACGAACGAACTTGTACATCTGCGACAAGCTGGTGGGGATGCTGTTTCCTGCTGGCCTAGCATTGATGACAAGGCCCCCCAATTGTGGCCACATAGACATTGAGTGCCGTGTGCTGTGCACCGAGCTGCCCACAGGGAGACTGTGCTTATTAAGAGGAGGGCACACTGCTGCACCTGTCACCCCGACTTTATAATCAGAAGGCCAAGGGGAGGGTGGACTCACCTGCATTCCTACCGCTCTATGGGGCAATGATGTGAGAGCCCAGAACCTTCCAGAAAGTAGCACCTGGGTGTCCTGTCAGTGTCTGCTCCTAGACGTGAAGTGCCAGTTCAGGAGACCCTGGGGTGGAGCTCCCCACTTGGCAGGGAGGATGAGAGCCATGCAGAGACACCTCTGTTGCCAAGCTGGAACTCCCACACCACACCTATGGATGTGTGATTTGAGGAGTCCCCACAGGAATCTCCTCAAGGGCAGACACACGAGCCCCGGGGAGGTCTCCACACACAGATCTGGCTCTTCCTCCTCTGATCTGAAGTTCCAGTCCCATCCCTGCCCCACTGTGGTGGGGACACCGAATGTGGCCTCCCAGGGACTCCTGCCTGGTCCCACAGATCCCGAATGTCTCAACACCAAAGTGGACTGAAAGAGATCTTGCCTTTCCTTCAAAGCGACTCCCCCAGAACTAGGCTCAAAACCAAACAGAGCAGAGGAAAAGAGCCCAGGTGTCAAGAGGAGAGTTTTAAGTCATCAATGCTTTGGGCAGAGAAAATGTGGAGTTTGAGATGCTGCCATGGCTGAAGGCTCCCTGAGCACGTACTGAGTTCTTGGCCCTGTTCAAATTGGTTCACACAGAGTCATTCATCATGTCCTCACAACAGACTTTGAAGTAAGTGCTGCCATCACTCCCAAATCATAGATGTGGAGTGATGTACACAGGGAATGTAACTTTCCTGAGACCATGCAACAAGCGAGTGGTGGGGCCAGGTGGCCAGATCTGCTCTAATGATGCTGCTTTCCTGCTTCTCACATTTTAGAGGCTGTGTAGGGGCCAGGCACAGTGGCCAGGGCCAGGCATGGTGGCAGGCACCTGTACTCTCAGCTATGTGAGCGGCTGCAGCAAGGGGATCACTTGAACCCAAGAGTTCAAGGTTGCTGTGAGCTATGACACCACCATATATAATAACAGCCGGGCATTGTGGCGGGCGCCTGTAGTCCCAGCTCCTTGGGAGGCTGAGGCAAGAGAATCGCTTAAGCCTAAGAGTTTGAGGTTGCTGTGAGTTGTGACACCACATCAGTCTACCAAGGGTGATAATGTGAGATTCTGTCTCAATAAATAAATAAATAAATGAAGGCGAGACACAAAAGTGTGTTTATGGAGAATTTGGAGAAACAAACCCATCTCGTATTACTATCCCTCTGAGTTCAACTGCTCAATTAACTGGTTATGGATTCATATAAGATACATAAGGAAAGCTTATTGAAATGAATTAATTCTAATGGGAGTAGGAACCATTTTAGCATTTTCAGTTACCCTGGAATTTCTATATATAAACACCATCACTAGCCTTATTCTTCGCATTGCACCAATTAAAAATAACATAAAAAACTGTACATAGACATTTTCTGATTAGCTTCAAGTTTTGTAATTTTGTAAGACTAAATTGAGTTATTTTGCCTCATTTTCTATTGACAAACCAGTGTTCATTACTAATCTATAACTGTTTGGCTTAGGAAGAAATGTTCCATTTTCTGAGCATGAAAGTGTATTTAGAAGATATTATTCCCAACATCTCTTATATTAAAAATAGGTTACAGTGATTGCATTTCCAGTAATTTCATATAGTGGTGAGTTAGTCTAAGAGTCTCTGAAGACTTTGATTTGTGGAATTTTGTCCAATGCCCAGTGCAGCAATTAGGCTCCCGGGCGAGCACAGCCTGACAAAGTACATTCTGACCGCGATTCATCCCCACACGTGATCTCTATTGAGTGTAGTTAAAAGAGTTAAGTTTTAATTGCTTGGTTTTTCCTTTAATAACTATTTCTGAGCCTGTATTTGTGGGCTGCATTCAGTCTCTGACTGTAGATTTTCTTTTTTCTTGGCTACAATCTAAAAATACATCCACAAACCTCAGGCTTGTCTCCATCACAGTATTTGTTTCCCTCCTTATTAACCGGGGAACCCGCACTGCCTTTGCCCTGCTCTTGTTTCATGCGTGTTATGGAAGGTTTCTCCCTTTTCCTCGGTGACCTGCTCTAATTGGAACTCATTTTGTGTCTTGGCCTTTCCACCTGCCCGCAGGTGTCTGCTGTGCCCACAGCCTCGTGCTTGCTGATCTGTCCTTGTTCTGTTCAGCAGATAATTGCTTTTTGCATTTCAGATCTTGAAAATAGACTGTGCTTTACAGGCAGCGGACTCCCACAGTCCCCTATCTTCCTTTTCATCAGCACGGTTATCTCCATGCTTTGCGTTTAATCGTGCCTTATTTTCCACCTTTGAAGAAATTCCCTGAGCTCTCCTGCATCGCTTTTCCTCGGAGAGTGGGTGTCTATGGGAGAGCCCTCTCAGATACGCTGAGCTTAGTCATCTGTCTCATCCTCCCCGAATGCTGCTTCTCTGCTCCTTCTCCTTCCTTGGTACCCACTATTTCCCAAGTCTGAGTGACTGATAAGCACTGAGCATTATAATTACTCTGACTTGCCGTGAATTGAATTACTGGTGGGCTCGTAGCCTCTTTCATCACAGACATTGCTGTAACTGCAGACAAATATTATTCCCATTGTGATGACTGCAGGAAAATAAACCTCGACCTATATAATCCCATAAAGTCTTTTCCCAGGAGCTGCATTTTCTAAAGTCCTCTTGTTTTCTTACATAAATGTTCTTTTACAAGGAAGCGTCTCTTTATTCTAGTACAGCTGATCATTTTATTTTTATTTACACATGTATAAGGTGCTACAGGTGCACATAGGACTTTGAGAGCTGTAAAGAGAACTCAAATCAAAACGTGGTCTTTGCCCCAGGAGTTTACAATCTATTTTCATATTTCCAGTAATTTTCAGAACTGTTCTAAAATGAATCTTTTAGGGGAAAGCTTGAATACACCATAGTAATTGCAATATCTGCAGAACCCAGACAACTCAGAAATAAATTAATTTTATCCCAGACATAGTTATCAGGGTTGTAAATATGTAAATAGTTTCCAGCCTTTCACACCTGAATGAATGGATTATATCCTGCAGAAACCTGCTTGGTTTGAGAGATTTAATTAAGACAGGGATGCTAGAGTTTTCTTGGGACAAATAGTACTACAGTACTTCACAGATAATATGGAAAAATTTATGAACATGTCACAGTCACCAAACTTAGCATGAGTTGGTTGGCTTTTCCCCCCTCCCCCCGTATGTCTGGATGCCTTTTAAATACAGCATTGCATGAAAACATGATAGTGATGAAATTCTTCTCAAAAGAGAATGATAGCAAGCAAACCGGGAATCTTTGAACAAACGGGCAATTGGAGGCCTGGGATTACCAACCCAGTGTTTGTTACTAGACATTTCACTGAAGCCTTTCAGTGCTAAAAATCTTCAAAGATGAGTGCCTATAACATGAGTTAAAAGAAAGCGTAAGAACTGCAAGCTCCCTGAGGGTAGGGAATACTTTCCATTTCCATAAAAACCACCTTTTGTCACTGTTCAGCACCTCCCCCTCTGGCCTTCCATGTAATTCTCAAATAATCTGCACCCCACCACCTGTACCCCCTGTCCCCCCAGACCTCCCCATCACACCTTCTGGTACTGCGGTAATATCTCCGTGTTTATCACAAGACCTGCAATTCTTTGATGGTGTCTTTGATCTCCGTATCCCCAGGGCATTGCGTGGAGTCTAAATGCTGGCTGGCTGAACAGATGAATGACGGGGTGGATAGAAAATGCAACTAACTGAACTGAACTAATCATAAATGGCGATTTTATATTCTAAGCTTAATCACTGTTTGCTCTGACTCTCTCGGGAAATCTATTCATTTTTTTTATCATTCCTGAATATACAGGCATCAACTGAAAGCTTTTAAAGGGTACTGCAATGATTAGAAACCCTGCCCTACCTTTGCTCTCAAAATAGAAAATGTAAGAGTCCTTCTGTGCCTGCCTGGGCAAATATTTTATCACATACTGTGAGCCACTGCCGCACCACTCAGGGGTGAACACACACAGACGGGCGGCTTCACCACTTGACTCTGTAGTAACCATCCAGATGGCCTTGCTGCCTTCCTTGTATATGAACATGATTTTCCCACAAGAGAATCATCTTCCAAATCACTCATAAAGTAGTTCTTTTTTTTTTTTTTTTTTTTTTTTGAGGCAGAGCCTTAAGCTGTCACCCTGGATAGAGTGCTGTGGCATAACAGCTCACAGCAACCACCAATTCCTGGGCTCAAGTGAGTCTCCTGCCTCTGCCTCCCAAGTAGCTGGGACTACAGGCGCCCGCCACAACGCCTGGCCATTTTTTGGTTGGCAGCCGTCATTGTTTGGCGGGCCCGGGCTGGATTGGAACCCGCCAGCTCAGGTGTACGTGGCTGGCACCTTAGCCCGTTGAGCCACAGGTGCCGAGCCTCATAAAGTAGTTCTTAAATCAAATTTGAAGCATTTCAGGGGGGAACAGGAATGACGTGATTTCCTTTCGCAATTAGAGAATGTGATTTCTGTTTGCATTGATGATAGCAA
Source organism: Perodicticus potto (assembly GCA_963574655.1). Classification (NCBI taxonomy): domain Eukaryota; kingdom Metazoa; phylum Chordata; class Mammalia; order Primates; family Lorisidae; genus Perodicticus; species Perodicticus potto. Next base: position 10,741 of record CAUYRH010119416.1, read on the forward strand.
GTTTATTGACAGCATTTTTCTGTGACCCCATGACACGTGTTTATGCATGAGACACAAAAGAAAAAGAACAGAAGAAGGGTCCTAACTCTGTGGATCCTACAAATTCAGTGGTAAGATCTGGACAGCCCAATGATGTTCTTGGGGTTGCCCAGACAGGCAGAGGCAGAGCAGGGTCTACACATCTGTCCCTCTCTCCCCCATTTCCCTGCTTACTGGAGATCGGGGCACAGCCTGTTTACCACCACAAGGCTACTGCCTCCTGCCACGTGCCAACTCTTGCAGAAAGGGCAAAGTTAAGATCTCATTTGACAAATAAATACTGAGTTCCTGTTAGGGTAAACTGCAGAGCGTGAGAAGCACAGGGAAGCTTTTGATGAATTTTTTAATGTCTTCCCATCACGCTGCAGGGTGGGAAGGGGAGAGGATCACGAACTAGGGGCTTGTCAGGGAGAACACAACTGAAGTCAGAAATCAGAGTCGACTACTACAAACAATTAAATCAGAACGTGTTGTGTTATGAAGAAAACCACTCATGCTTTGCCTTTCCTTAAAAGAATAATCATAGTGAAATCACAAATTCATGCAAAGACAGAGACTGACGGGGAGAGAAAGACGCGCTTTCCATCTCTCTCCCCCTTGGGACACACATACACATCTCCTTGTCCAAAGTGAATGGTATCTAGATAGTAACTAGTGAGTTTTGTTTGCAAAACTGTACTTTGCAAATGGAAGCACTATAGTAACACAAAGTCATTTATTGGCTTATCCCCTAGATAAATGAATCATATTTTAATTTAAAAAATGTATATCCATTTTCTCACCAAGCATAATAACCTCCTTCTCCTTAATATAGGGCACACTCTCATTCTGGCCATAGAGAAATTTAAACTTACAGATGTGTTCTTAGTGTTTTGTGAAGGTAGTTCAACAAAAGTCTTTAAGAAATAAAGCAGTGACCTGTAGTAAAGTGTCAAGTTTTAACAGAAGACCCGGTAGCCATAATAGAGAAATTTGCCTGGCGGTAAGCCGTAGATTATCATGGACTCGTTCTCATCAAATGACACAGAACACGCTGCACAACTCTGCTCAGCCCTCCTGCGGGAAAGTCAGCCGAAATGACATGAGTTGCTGGCTTCCTTTCATTCAATCTCTAACCCTTCAGCTAAAGGTCAGATTTGGGGGGTCTGCTTTAACTTTAAACGCAGTGTACATGAAATGTAGGGAAGAAAATCTTCATTTGAAACTTCCAAACTGAAAGATGAAGGATTCACAATTTCAGTGGGGGTATCATCACCTTCTCCATAAGGTCCCGGGGTTGAATACTGCCCAGGTCAACTGTCAGAACTGCTACCAACCATTGAATGCAGGAAAATATCTATAAAAAAAAATAATCATCTCGGGCAGCACCTGTGGCTCAAAGGAGTAGGGCACTGGCCCCATATGCTGGAGGTGGCAGGTTCAACCCAGCCCCAGCCAAAAATTGCAAAAAAAAAAAAATCATCTCTTACATTGCTAAATTACTGGTTGAGTAGGCAAAATGAATAGCAAAAAAGGAGTCAACATAGTCAAAATGGAAAGTTATCTTTCAGAAATTATTTCCTTGTACCATATTCAGTGACGACAGAATAGTAATATTGTCAGAATGCTTCACATCCACAAAAATTAATTAAGTCTAATATTCAACCAATTAAGCACAATCATTTTTCTGATTCTCATGTGGAACCCTCCTGGGAGAAGCGAGGTTCTAAAGGTCAGTTAAACAAACAAGAAACGTGAAACTTGCACCTGTCCTAAAATGTGGGAAATAATCAAGACAATAAACATAAATAAATATAATTTTGAAACTCTATGTCCTAACGTTCCTCTAGATTGAAAGAGAAGTATATAGGACAACAATCAACAAAGCCGGCACAGGACAGCACCGGCCTTCACAAGACACTACAAAGTCTATCAACGAAACATCGTGGCCCTCTCAGAGACAGACACACAGACAGATGGGACAGAACGGAGAGCCCAGAAGGCGGGCTCAGCACCAGCACTCAGGAGGTGTCAAGCACCTTGACATTCAACTGACTCTTCACAGGGACACCCAGACCGCACAGAGGGCAAAGAGTGGTGTCTTCATCACAGGGTGCTGGGAAGAAGTAGACGGCCACATGCACTCGGAAAATGAAACCAGAGACGTCGCTCACACCTGTGAAAACATCAACTCAAAACATATTAAAGACTAAGATGCAAAACGTAAAACTGCAACCACTAGATGAAAATGTAGGGAAACGTGTTATGACATTGGTCTGGGCAATGACGTTTCGGTAAGACCACAAAGACATAGGCAACAAGAGCAAAAACGAACAAACGGATCACACCAAACTAAAAAGCTTCTATACAATCAAGAAAAAAACCAACACAGTAAACAGACCACCTGTGGGGCGGGAGGAAATATTTGCAAACTATGTGTCTGATAAGGAGTTAACAAGCAAAATGTGTAAGAAACTCGATTCAACAGCAAGGAAGTCAATAACTCAATGAAAAACTGGCTAAGGACCTGCCTAGACATTTCTTCAAAGACGACGTAAAAAGGGTCAACGGGTTCGTGAAAAAGTGCTCAGCATCTCTAATCACCAGAGAAATGTGAATCAAAACCACAACAAGGTCTCATCTCATATCTGTTAGAAATACTGCCTTCTGCTGTATGTTTCACGTACCTATTCCCTCACATTTTTGAGGTAAAAGTAGGATGTGCGTTGTACCGGGGTCCTGTGGCTCCAGAGGGGGTAGCCCACAGGGCCTCCTGGGCTGCCGGGTGCACGGCTTCCAGTCAGGCGGCGTCGGGATCTGGTTGGCGCCTCCTATCGCCTCCTGGCTCTGTGGGGAGGGGACGGTGGAGGGGCTGGTGAAGGGGATGTGTGGGGTGGGTGAGGGCTGAGGCCTGACTGCACAGAGGGAACCTGGACACCTGTGCAGACCCCAAGGGCCCGTCAGGCTGCCCATGCCTGGGTGGCCTCAGAAGCTCCTGCCCTGCCAGCCACAGGTGTGGCATCCTGTCCTCAGCTGCTGTGACAGGGAGGGACAGGTCCCAGGAGAGAGGCCAGGGCAGCCTTCACAGGACAGGTGGCACCACCTTCACAGAGGGTGGTGTCATTTTCACGTTACAAGGGGCGCATCAGCCCTCCAGAGATGTGTTCCTCCCAGCCAAGAGATGGCCACTTTCTTCAGAGTCACTTTCCTGAATGTTTGGGGCAAAAATGTGGGTGCACCTTATACCCCGGAGGGCATATTACAAGGCAAATACAACGAAGACAAGGCTGGGCGCATGTGTGGAAGCCCCGCACTCTGGAAGCTGATGGAGGCAGATCCCTGAGCTCAGGAATTCCAAACCAGCCTGAGCAAGAGCAAGACCCCATCTCTACCAAAAATAGAAAAACTAGCTGGAAGTTGTGGTGGGCACGTGTAGTCCTGGCTACTGGGGAGGCTGAGGCAAGAGGCCTGCTTGAGCCCAGGAGTTTGAAGTTGCTGTGAGCTATGATGCCATGGCCCTCTAACTTGGGCAACAGAGTGATACTCTGTCTCAAGAAAAAAAAAAAAAAAAGATAAACTTTTGTGAGAATGTGCAGAACAGGTACCCTCACATAGTGTCAGGGAGTGTAAATTAGAGCAGCCACTGCAGAAAACCGTATGGATGTTTTTCAAACAATTAAAAGAGAATTATAATATAATCTAGCAATTCCCTACTGGGTATATACCCAAAGGGAATGAAATCAGCATGGCAGAGAGACGTCTCTACTCCAGTGTTTCCTGCAGCATTATTTCCAATCGCCAAGGGGGGAAATGTGCAGCCCACGCCAGTGGTTCCCAACCTTCCCGACGCTGCGGCCCTGCAATACAGACCCTGGGGGTCGCGACCCACAGGCTGAGAACCTGGAACGTTACCCAGCCTTGAAACAATATGAATGAACCCAGAGGGCATTACGTGTAGTGAACCAAGCCAACCACAGAGAGATAAATGCCCACCCGATCTCATGTGACATTCTAAAGAAAAAACATTGGTATCATAGAAGTAGAGAGTGAACTGGTGGTTACCAAAGGCTGCGGGATGCAGACAGCGACGGAGCACTCGGGGATGTTGGTTAAAGGACACAATGTTTCAGTTAGAAAGGAGGATTAAATTCATGGTGACTGTACTTAATAATACATATGATATTCTTGTAAATCTCTCAGTGGCTGTAATACGCTATTACCACCAAAATGATAACTACGTCAGGTAATATGCATGTGAATTAGCCAGATTTAATCATTTCACAGTGTGTATGTAATTCTAAATATTAGGTTGTATATAATAAATGGATACAATTTACAGTCAATGTTAGAAAGAAAATAGAGGCGGTGTGTAATCCTAGCACTGTGGGAGGGAGAGACAGGAGGATCACTAAAGCTCCGAGTTCAAGACCATCCTAAGCAAAAAGGAGACCTGGTCTCTACTGAAAACAGAAAAACGTAGCCGGGTGCAGTGGCAGGCACCTGTGTCTCAGCTACTCAGGAGGCTGCGGCAGGAGGACTACTAGAGCCCAGGTGTTTGAGGTTGCTGTGAACTCAGATGTTGTCACTTAACATTAGACTGGGCAACAGAGTGAGACCCCGTCCCAAATAAATGGATAGGATGGAATGGAATGGAATAGTTTTCTTTAAAAGAAAATTTTTGATTTGCATAAATGTCTTAACACAATAACTAAGAAAATGCCGTGATGGCTATGTTAACCAGTTTGATGAAAATATTTCAAATTGTATATAAAACCAGTACATTGTACCCCATGATTACATTAATGTACATGGCTATGATTTAATAAAAAAAAAAAGAGAAAATTTTATGGAAGTGTAGGCTGAGTTATCTAATCAAATAAATAAAACCAGTAAAAAAAATAGAATCTGAATTTGGGCTTCTGGTAGACAGGCCCTGCACTATCTGTGGGTGTAAGGAATGGAGAACAAAGAGGGGATACAGGTCAACATAACCAGATGGCTACTATTTGCTTAAATTTCTTCAGTCTTCTAGCGCTTCCTGTCTTATCCGTCTTTGTTTATTCCTCTTCTCCTAAACTCCAAGTAGGATTCCCCAAATGGAAGATGTCAAGTTAACTTTGGAGACGGGAAAGAGGAGACAGACGTACGTTCTGAGGCCCTGGGAGCAGAGACGTGCACTTCGCAGAGGCCTTGGAGGGAGGCCGGGCAGCGTGCGGGTCTGGGAGTGGCCGTTCATCCCCCGGGGCCCCAGGAGGCCTCATCTCTGTTTTACAGAGCAGGTTGCCATGGCTCCAACGCTGAGGGCCTTTCTCAAGGTCATGCACCAGGACTCAAGCACGGGTTGAGTTTTCCTAATACCACGATCTCTCCTACACCAAACGCTTTCCATTTGCATAAGCAGGAAAGTGAGTGGCGTGTTCTGTGGCTGGAATGTGGGAACTGAGGACAGCAGGCGTGTCACAGGGAATGCACCAGTAGCAGAGGGTCCGAATATCTCAGGAGGAGTTAAAGAAAAAGTATCGTCTGGTATAAATAAAGCAACTTATCTTCCTCCAGCATTCAGGCAAGAGATGGTCCCATGGCCATCCAACTGGGCTTGGTTTTTCATTTTCTTTCTTTTTTCTTTTTCTTTCTTTTTTTTTTTTTTGCATTTTTTGGCTGGGGCTGGGTATGAACCTCCGACATATGGGGCCAACGCCCTACTCCTTGAGCCGCAGGTGCCGCCCGGGCTTGCTTTTTCAGTTAAAAGACAAGAGCTTCGCACCTGCCCAGCAGCACACGTTCTCGGGCCCATCAGTGCCTATGTGCTCGTGTCCTGATGCAGTCAGATGAATCACGGAAGGAAGCAGAGACACAGACAGGGGGAAAACCCAAGAATCCCATCACTGCATCTGGCTGAAGCACTTACTAGAAGGCATGATTATGCCTAGAAATATTTTTTTCTTTATCTTTATGGGAATTTTCAAACTTGTATGTTAGGAATCAGGAGAACAGTTTTGTAATAAAACTACCTCATTCCTCCTTTGATGACTGTTATCTCTCCGAATGACAGGGAAGGAAGAGAACTGGGTGCTGTGCTGCTGTTTATTCCTTCTGTATTTCTGTCATTTTCAGCTCATCTTCTGTGACTTAAAAGATTTAACTTTGCTTATGGCAAAGTCTCAACGCACTTTTTATTTAAGCTGGGAATTCAACGCTCAAAGAGAGACCTAAGAAAAACATTTTACGGAGTATTCCTGAGAGGGCTCAGAATTAAATTGTTAAATGTTCTACTATAACGAAATTTTGTGTAATCAGCAGGGAAGTAGCTGTTGGCCATCTATCAGTTTTTCTAGTTGCATTTTTTATGCATGAACACATAATTAGAAGCCTCCATAAGTGCATAGCCTTGTATAATAATGCTACATTTTATCAGAATGGTGCTCTCTAACTTGGAAATTTTAGAATATTTTACAGTGATGATCTATTAGCAATAAAAGCCATCACATTTATGCATGTTTTAATACAGAACTGTATGGAGAAGACAGAATGCATTTAAAAATTAACTGGAATTACCTAGACATTGTATATGTTATCTCAATTACTTCCAAGCATGTGCAAACAGTTCAACATTTAGATTTTATTTTATTATTATTTATTTTTTGGAGTGACAGAGTCTCACTTTGTCACCCTCAGTAGAGTGTCGTGGCGTCACACAGGTCACAGCAACCTCCAACTCCTGGGCTTAGGCGATTTTCTGGCCTCAGCCTCTGGAGTAGCTGGGACTACAGGTGCCCGTCACAATGCCCGGCTATTTTTCTGTTTTTCTGTTCAGCTGAGGCCGGGTTTGAACCCATCGCCTTCGGTATATGGGGCCGGCGCCCTACTCGATGAGCCACAGGCGAATGCACTGCATAAAACAGCAGGGATAATTACAGCTACTTTACATTTTCAAAGTGCTTTTCTGTTTTGCAAAGACATTCACATACAGTCTGTCGTTTGATCCTCACGAGAGCGTTCGTCCCATTTTAGAAATGGGGCAATTCGGACCAGGAAGCCCAGTGCTTCTCCTGAGAGTCTCACCGAGTAACTGTCGCTCACAACTGAAGCCCACACCCTCCAGAGTCGGGAGACGTCATGCGGAGGTTTGCGATGGGGCGTCCCCACGGGATAGCTGGGTGATGGAGAAAGTGGTCTTAATCTCTGGAAAGTGAGATAGCAGTTCTAGGTAACATTAGTCCCATAACTATAAAAACTCCACAGAATTGTCTATGTTCCACTGTAATCAGGAGATAAAATGCTGCAGTTGCACCTTAAGCAAAATCTGTCTTTATGAGAGAAAAGAATCCCAACTTTTGTAAAAAAGCCCTTATCGCCTTCAGAGGGCTGACATCCCTGAGGATAGATCCCTGTCCTGCTCATTCTCCTTGCTGTCCCCTGCCCCTCATCTCCTCCTCCTTATTATTAATAGTTCTTTTAAACTTACAAGATAAAGAAACTTGCCAATGTCTGGCCGTGTGTGGGGACATCATATTTTTATATTAGAGTAATGTCATTTAAATTGGGTCTTCACCTACTATGGTTATTGAAATAATTTAATAGGCTGTACAAGCATTTCAAAAAAACAGAATAGAGTATGATAGACTATAATAGAAAATGTCAGAGGGCATGATAGTAAAAGAAATTAACCAAATTTGGAAGAAATAAGTAATAAAGTTGGTCGGTGTATCTTCCAGCAGCACCTGTGGGCATTATCGTCCGGCATCCACCCCTTATCGGCCCAACCAAGAATTATTAACTTAGTGTTACACATTAATAATGAAGAGTCTCAGATTTAGAGAAAGCACATATGATATTGTAGAGTTCCACAAAGTAGAAATGTAAATTATTTTTGCTCAGTAAAACAAAACCCTAACGTTATGGTAGTTCGTCCTTTAGCACATCAATCAGTTTTGCATCAAACCTGGTACTTTTATCTTAACGTTTCTTTATTAAGTTGTTTATAAATCCTTGGCCCTCTTTTTTTAAGACAAAGTCTCATCTTGTCACTCAGGCCAGAGCACAGTGGCACACAGTTCGCTGCAATCTCAAACTCCTAAGTTCAAGAGGTCTCCTTGCCTTTGCCTTCCAAACTGCCTATGCCCAGTTAGTTTTTTATAATGTTGTAGAGACAAAGTCTTGCTCTGTCACCCTGGCCTCAAGCAATAATCCCGCCTCAGCCTTCCAAAGTGCTAGAATTATGGGTGTGAAGCACCATGCCCAACTCAAGCAACCTTCTTTTATTTAATTTCAAAGTATTACAGGGTCCAAATGTTTTTGGCTACATGGCTTGCCACTGTCTTGCTTTAGCCTGGCGTATCAGAGTGCCCATCACCCAGACAGCCTTCCACCCGCCTGTCTCCTTCCCACGCCACCTGCCGGACCTCCACTGAGTTTCACCCGCTCTGGACACGCGTGTGCTCATTGGCTAGTTCCATCCTAATAGAGAGTAGAAGTGATATTTGTTTTCCCATTCCTTAGATAATTCCACTCAGGATAAGGGTCTTCAGCTCTATTCAAATGGTTGAACAAGGCCTTAATCCACCCTTCGTCATGTCTGAGTGGTACTCTGTAGTATGCATATACCACATTTTGTTAACATATTCATGAACCAAAGGGCACTTGGGCTGCAAGAACAAAGAACAAGCAACCCCTTTAAAAAGCGGGCAAAAGACATGAACAGAAGCTTTTCAAAAGATAGACAAACACATGAAAAAAATGCTTGTCATCACTAATCATCAGGGAAACAAATTAAAACCACAATGAGCTTTCACCGTATCTGTGTTAGAATGGCTCAGGTGGTGCTGGTGCGGTGCTGAGAGCAAGGAACACTTACACACGATTGGTGGGACTGCAGTTCAGGACAACCGCTATGGAAAACAGCGTGCAGAGTCCTTAAAGAATTACAAACAGACCTACCCTTTGCTCTAGCAATCCCACTACTGGGCATTTATCCAATAGAAAAGTAGTTGAATACCTTTTAACTAATCTTACCATCCTGTAGGATCCCTCATTAATAACTTGAATAAAATCTTTGATATTTGTTCATTTTATTTTTACAGGGCATATTAGTTGGGATATTCTAGAAAAACATGCCCAGTGGTACATCTATCGCCTCTCCCTTAAGAGGAGATTTACAGTGGGATTGAGGAGCCTGACAAGTCCTGCCCTGTGACACCTGCACATTTCTGAGGGTCAGGAAAGCAGTGGTGGGAGTGGGGAGTGGGAGGAGGGTAGAGGCTCTCCCCTGTGGCTCTCGCAGGCTCTCTGGCACCCTGACGACCCAGGGCGGGGGAGGGTGGATATTTCACCTCCGGGAAGGAGGGAGGGACAGAGGAGGATGGGCACTCCACTGCCTGTTTCTTCCGTCTTTTCCCTCAGAGGACTGGCTGACTAATGCCTGATTATATCAGTGAGATTTGTGACATTTTTAATCTACTGAGAAGTCTACTGATTCAAAGGCTAATATTTTCTAGAAACACCCTCACAAATAACACCCAGACACACTTTACCACCACTTGGACACCCCTTAACCATGTCAAGTCAAAACATAAGACAACGTCACATACAAGAATCATACTTTTAACTTCTTAAAATCTTATTTTTAACAACACTATATAATAAGGTTAAGTATTGTTTTATAAAATTATTTTATATGTAAGTATATACTTTATAAAAATATTTATATATTGGGTGGGGCCTGTGGCTCAAAGGAGTAGGGCGCTGGCTCCATATAGCGGAGGTAGTGGGTTCAAACAAAGCCCTGGCCAAAAAACTGCAAAAAAAAAAAAAAAAAAAAGAATTTATATATTGTATCAGAATACAATATATAAATACATATTTATATATTGTACCAGAATACAATATATAAACATATATAAATCTTACAAATCAATATAAAACTTTATAATACAATACATACAATAAGTCACACTGTAAACTGTATTTCTTATTTTGTATCCTGTTCAAAAGACTTTGAAAGTCTCTGAATTAGAAAATGTGTCCAGTCACCTCTTGGAATCCCATCTTTTTCTCCAATTCAAATGATCCTGCTTGATAGCTTCTCTTTATTTTTCAGCTTACACTTCAAATAGCCAATATTTCTTCATGTTTCTCTAAGAATTACCTGCAAGGAGTCTAAATCCTACGAGTAATTTTTAAACTACCCAGAGTGTCAGATAGCTGATAGCAAATCTTTTCCTGGGGTGGACAGTCCCCTGGAGTGTGAATTGGTGGCTGGGCTGCAGTGGCAGACTGTCAATTGCTGAAAGGAAGCTGGGCTCCGTGGCCATCCGACTTGCAGGGAGAGACCAGGAAAATGTCAAAGAAGGGTAAAAGCACAGAGATTACAAACCCAAAATAAACACAGTGCTGGCACCAGGCATTTATTGACTTAGCACAGAATATCATGTGGCATTTTACAATAATAGCAAGATAACTACATGGGGATCCAATTCATAAATAACTGGAATCCCAGTAATAAGGACAGAGGAACCAGGACACAGCCAGGCTGCATTACAGCCGCAGTAAGAGGCCTGGCTCGGAATTTCCTCATTCAGACTTGGGTTCCATCTGTCCGTTGGCATCATTTTAACTTTGGCATCTACATAAAGCCTGCGTGAGAATTCTCCACTGGGAACCACTTTCTGTTTTTTGATTCTCCACCAAAACAAAGGGGATGCAAATATTGGCAAATGTTTGGTCAGAAACTGTGTGGGTTTTTCAATAATTTATTTTGAGAATCTGTAATAACAGAAATTACATTGTTCTTCTAAGGAAGAAAGAAAAAACTGTAGTGCATTCTGACTGGCATGTACAGCCACTCTGTCCATGGTGGATGCCTCAGAATTTGCTCTGATCTAAAGTATAAAATAGCATTGTTTTTGTGTGCAGTTATCTAACATTTCCATCAGAATCTGTTGTTGTGACTCGGAAGTCCTACTCACAACTTGTCACATAGTGACAAAGGATGCCTGTACCTGCAACAGCAGATTCCAAAATCTGAAAATGTGGTAGACTACGCAGATATTATTTGCAAAAATTTTCAGTGGCATGAATCACTCATGTCATCAGAAAAAGTAAATGCCCCAGCTGTCCAAGAAGAAAGTTGGATTTACTTAATAACGACCACTCTGACATGGGAAGTGTGTTACTGTTAGTCCATAGTACTGCACACAGCATTCAGCCCCGGGCGTGATCTGTTTTACCACCGGCGACTGCATGACTTTTTTTTTGCATTTTTTGCACAGGGCTGGGTTTGAACCCGCCACCTCCGGTATATGGGGCCGGGCCCTACTCCTCGAGCCACAGGCGCTGCCCTATCATGTGACTTTTTGTGATTCAACCTCCCTCCTTCGGTTTCCTCAATTTACAAATGAGACAAATAGCACTAAATTCCGTAATAACGTCAACAATAATGAAAAGCAAGTGAAATAATACGGCCATGTATTATAAAGATGATAACATGCTAAAAAAAGAAACATTGTATCTTAAAAATCACTGTCAGAATTCAATGTGTAAATTAATATTTTTATGATTTATAATATTAATCTTCAAGATTATAAGGGACGTTCACAGAAAAGTTATTAGCAGAATATGAACTAAAAATAAAATCGTAGGCCTCCTGTTAGCTAAATAGACACACCTTGAAACTGGCTGGAATTCCCAGCCCTCGTGGGATGGGGAAAATGAAGCACAATTCCATGCACATGATGCCAATTCAGGAACACTCACGACTCCCCCTACAGCCTGGCACATATGTGAGAAGCCTGCTCAGTCTGTGATGCTATCCCCTTGGTCTCTTCTGGAGCACACATGTCTGGCTTCTGGTCCAAGCTTGGCTTCCCAACCTGTTAGACGAACCTCCCAGTAAGTAGCTACTATTTTTGAGAAAGAAAGCTCTCTTTTTCCAAACTGTAAACTTCATTTTTTTTTTTTTAGTTAGCAATAACAATATAAAATTTTAGTAAAGTTCTTAATCTCTCAAGATTCATTAAAAAATGGACTGCTATTTAGGAGTTAAAATCTCAAAGCCAGAGTAAATAAAATTTGCATGTAATCAAGTCAACAAACCCTATCCATGATTCCCCAAATCAAACATTCTTCAAGGACAAGGCTGTTAAATCCAGTGGCAGAATGGAGTCTTCCTGAATGCTGAGAGTTTTTGTAGTCTTCACAGGTCAGAAAACGTGGGATTACATGAGATGACTGAAGGACATTTGTGTGCACAGAATTTAACACAGTATTTCTCATAAAAACATAAAATCACACATTATATCTAATTTATTACCTAATGGCTTGGAGAAGAGACATGGACAGTTAGCACTCCAAAAGGCCACCGCTTCACTGTGAAAACAGCCAACACGGTGGGATTAATGCTCTCAGGGGGAAGCAATGGCCTGGAGCTTTATAACCTACAGAAACAACCGATTTTCTACTTCTCTGAAGATAGAGTTTCCATTCCGTCAACAAAGCATGAGTCCTACAGGTGCCCCACAACCATGCTTTGATCTGATGTCTGCAGCCACATACTGATTTATGAACATGGAATGTTTTAACATAAGACTAAGGATATTCCATAGTGCCTGAAAAATAAGGAATTTGGCAATATAGCTTAGTTCCTGGCTCCTGAGTTTGCCATGAATTAATGAGCTGCTGGTACAGTGAATAACCTCCCTCTACCAACTTTAAAATGAGCAGCACCACCCCGGGATGGAGCCTCAAAAGCCAAAACAAACAAAAAAAAATCCAAAAAATTTACCTTAGTAGTTTCATACAGTTGGCTTTAAAGTGCTAAGAAAAGAAGAGCTGTAATAAAATCTATAAGAAATTAATGTTGCAAATATTCCTATGAAAATGACAGTGCTTTTAAAAAATAACGTTGACATCTTTGGCCCTTGAAAAACAAATCAACGAATAATGGTCATACGTTAGTATAAAATTATTAATATTAATCATGAGTATTAACATTAACGTAATATTAATTATAATTATATTAAAGTTATAATATCAATAGTATTAATATTAATAAAAAGTAGGGCTTTGTTTCTTAAAGCAGAATAGACAGATCTCTCTTAAAAAATATTTTAAATCATTGTTCTTGTTCTTTGTACAGATAAACATTAAAAGCAGTATCTTTAAATGTATCCCATAACAATAGTTATATAATTTCTTGTACAGCACTTCAAAGATGTGAGTACTACAGGCTTATCTATTTTACACATGGGAAAAGGAAAAAATGCCAAAAGCTGCTACAGGTTTCCTTAGGGACATTTAGCTTACAAATACTGGAACCAGCATTCCTGTTCAAACTTTACTCAAAAATGAATAAGGCTTCATTTAGGAAAGACTTTTGTTTATATTATTCTGAATTACTGAAGCTGCACTACATTTGATTTTTGTACTTCTGAATACACAGGGATGTAGTTATATTTTACCTTCCCTTAAAGGCAATATACACGTTTCCATGGCAGAAATATTTGAAAATATCACACCAAGCCCCCAAAAGGCAAAGAGTTACAACAAGTATATAAGAATATGTCAATGGCCAGATGTGCCCAAAGGAAAACCATAATTTAATGATAATAAGTTTATTCTAGTTTTTTATCTCTGAAGGTATGAGAAAGGTGTCTCTTGTCTGATCACTCCTCTTCTACAATAACCAGAAAGGGTATCAATTATTTTTGCTAGACAGGCTGTCACTGGCCCTGGTAAGTTTTTAGAAGGTTTCATCTGAAAGGAAGTAAAATGTATGTCACTTTCCTAATCAACTGTCAAGCATCTTTTATTCTAACATGTTTCCCGAGAGGAAGACAGAATTGCCACTTTGGAAAACTGATAGAAACTTTGGGTTTTCTGAAAAAATTACTCAAGAAAATACGGTCTTCAAATAGGTGGCAATTGAGACAAAGTTATTTTTCGTCTCCCAAAAAAGAAAGAAGGGAGGGTGGTGCCTGTGGCTCAGTGAGTGGGACACCGGCCCCATATGCCGGAGGTGGCAGGTTCAAACCCAGCCCCGGCCAAAAACTACGAAAAAAAAAAGAAAGAAGGGAAATGAAAAGACTTGTGTACCTGTACCCTGAGATGTGCCAAACTTTTCAAAGCATCTGTGATGTGGGGGGTAAATAAGAGAGACCGACAGGTCTCCATAAAGGGCTCCCGTCTGTTCACAACCACGCCCGTCCCCCAGCCCAGGTCTGGGCAAGGCTTGGTTCAGAACAGGCAGCCTGGACCCAGACCGTCGTGGGGCTCTCGTGCTCTGCTAAGTCGGAGAGTGATGACAGACAAAAACACACGGTCTGCGCCGCGTCTCTTGATCTGCCCTTAATTGTTTTGCTCTGTATGTGTGTTTAAGAATAAAATGTAGATGTGTGTCTAAAAGAACCAGAAACCTGGAGACCACCAAGGGAACGGAGAAAACACAGAGACCCAGGGAAAGGCTGCCTTTGATCTTCCCTGACAGCCAAATGAGAGCAGACAAGAGAAATACCGCCAACAAATCAGGTTTCAGGGCCCTACCACAATGGGGGCTTCATCAGGTATTTAATGGAAAGACCCAGCATTTTGAGCACCATTCTGTCGATTTAACACAAAAAACGGGAAGCATATGCAAGGGAGACAGGAAGAAAAAGGTAAACATGAAGTTACAAGCAATTTTGCCATCACCGGGCTCCTATTCGTATTTTGGTTTCTCTCCATTAGTGCTGTAACTTGCCCGACTGTAACGAGAGCGTGAACCTGCAGGGAGCTCAATGCCGGGGACACGATGCAACATTCGTGCCTCTCTGGTTCGAGCCCCAGACAGGCGGATAAGCACCTGGACATTAATACTCTTGGGAAAGTGGGTTTAGGACAATGCAATTATATTAGTTTGACATATTTATTTCTAAAACCAGAAATATAACTTTGTTCTTTGCTGTGTCAGGTTGGCTTCTCTGGATTTACCCAGTTTAATCATTTATTCTGATCTCTTCTTGACAGTCACAGCTGTCAAAAAATACTCTTAAATTGTTAATCTTGGGCCAAAATGAAGATCTCTAGACTAATGAAAAACTTAAACTATACTTTTTAATAAAAAGAAAAATCATTCATAGGAGGTTATGTAGTTAATATATTTAGAGGTCATTATTTTCTTAGTGGAATTCAACACAAAATGGCAATTCTAGGATATCTGACAACTAGGCTAAAAACTTTTTTAAAAAGTACAAACTCTTTCAGTGGTCCCAAGAGCTAAAACTACACTCTACATTCATATATATTAGTTGCTTAACGTGTTAAGCTCATAACGGAAATTAAATGAGTAATTAGAACAAAATACTTTAATGAATAAAACTTGCAGCAATACTGAGGAGAATTTATTTTTTTTTTGAGACCAAGTCTCACTCTGTCACCCAGGCTAGAGTGCATCATACTTACAAAAACCTCAGCACTCGGGCAGTGCCTGTAGGGTGATGGCGCCATATGCCCAGCCCCGGCCAAAAACTGCCAAAGAAAACCCTCAGCACTCGGGCCCATGCGATCCTCTTGCCTCAGCCTCCCTAGCTGAAACTACAGGTACCCGCCTAAGTTTTTGTATTTTTAGTAGAGACAGGGGTCCCACTTCTGCTCAGGGTGGTCCCAAACTCCTGAGCTCAGCAGATCCACCCACCTCAGTCTCCCAGAGTATTAAGATTATGGGTGTGAGCCACCACATCTGGCCAGACTTCATTTTTTTTTTTTTTGTGGAGTCAGTCTCACTCTATCACCCTTGGTAGAGTGCTGTGGAGTCACAGCTCACAGCAACCTCCAGCTCTTGGACTTAGGTGATCCTCCTGCCTCAGCCTCCCGAGTAGCTGGGACTATAGGCACCCGCCACAGCACCCAGCTAATTTTTAATGCAGTTTGGCTGGGGCCGGGTTTGAACCCGCCACCCTCTTTGTTAACATTTTACTCAGTTTGTCTTATTAACTGACTATAGAAATCAAATAAGGATTAAATAAGGAGGAAGGACTGACAATCCTATTGTAGAATTGAAAAAAAGTGGTGTTGCTATATTCTGGAAGCCATGGGCGGCAGTTAATTGTTCCCCACAGCACATCCATCCCGGTGTCACTCACGAGGGGAATGTAGATAGTCAGTGGTGCTCTGATTTCACGTTTCCAATCATGTCAGGCTGCTGACAGCTCTGGAGACTTCTGATCGCACAGTTCTTCTGTGAAGACAACCATGCCTTATAATCCAGCCCACTGGCTGAGCAGGAAACACAGAAAGCACTAAGAGAAAGTGACACGGGCAGATTCTGTCTCTAACCTTGCCCATTCAAAGTGAACAAATACCTTTTTATTATATTTTAATTAGCATGTTCAGTTGGAAAGCTAGTTTTGAGTTTCATTAGCATTTTCAAAGCTTACATCAAGTAGCACTAATGGCAAATTGATGACTCTGTGTAATGGAGAGGGCCTATAATTGTATTTTAATCAGTAAATAACATTTAACAGCATTTTCTACCCCAATCAACAACCTTCAGCTGGCTGAGGAAGTCTTCACAGACAAGCTCGCAGAAAGACAGCACTTAGCCTTCACAGACAAGCTCGCAGAAAGACAGCACTTAGCAACAGCAAATCAAAGGCAGGCTGCAAATGAAGACGTTAGGCGCGCACATCACGGCCGCTGCCACTCCAAGAGCTTGTTAAAAATCGATTCATTCTAGTGATCAAAGCTGAGAAATCGTTCCTCAGCCTGCTTCATATCAATAGACAGTTTTGTGCACTGAATCATATACACAAAAATAAGGTGCAGCAGAAGTAGAAAGCATTAGAAGCTTGGCTTCCAAAACAATATTGAAAATGGATTTCTGTCCCAGGATAAACGATGGGCTGAAATAGAACACAGCACCAAACAGAAGGGCTGAGCCTTGTAGCATAATAAAAACAGTCAATGAAGTTTTTTTCTGGTTTCAATGTGTAGAAAGCAAGGAGGGGCTCAGAGTTTTCAGAATGAGGACGTGACATAAACCTTGATAGAGGTTTCTTTTTCAAATGTCTTATCAAGGAGCATTTTGCTTCTGATCTCTGAGGATGTTTTTATGTGCAACTGTGTAAGGCATATTTACACAGACATATATTTAATGTGAATAAATTAGCTAGTTTGTGGCTGATATGTGTCTTTTCTTTTACTCAAATGAAACAAAGTTCAGTTTGTCAGAAATGCCTAGACACAGTCAGAGAATAAAAAGACAAATTACCCTTCACAGGGAAGGGAGCAGAAATACATCAGGTGCCCCAGTCTGTCATCTGCCTTCTATATGGGAAGCAAAAAAAAAAAAAAAAAAAAAAAGGTATCTTATACCTTTGTGTAGAAAATAGTCCCTAGTTATTGCTGTAAAATTTTCAACTAAAATTGAATCATACAGAACTATTCCAGTAAGAATTGAGCAATCAGTCATAATTACAGCCAAAATAAATGAATTAGAAAATAGCTAATTTAAAGAGGTCATACATAGTGTAAGCTTTAATTTGAAATTAATAATGGCCTGGCTGGTTCCTGTTAACAATCTCCTATTAGAATTGAATAAATACAGTGCCTGGAAGTAAATGCTTTATTTTTTTTTAATTTTTTTTATTTTAGGGCTTTACCCTCCTAATGATTGGAAAGAAGTTCAAGACGACGAGAGACACGGTTATAGCCTTCTGTGGTCCCTTTCTGATTATGCTGTAAAGAAAATTGTTCATGTTGATGATAGTCTAATAAGAGACAGAAATCCCGAGGTTAGTAAATCGGTCATCTTTTCTTCCCAGGAGATCCTGCCGACAGACAAGGGCATTGTACAGTCTCTCAGGGGCATTATTTCACAAGTAAGTAGGTAGTTACGATCTCTTTGGGATACTTCAGGAGTCTGCCCTTTGGGAAATATACGTTCCCCTCTAACAAGGCAGCACTGGAGTCCCCTGAACCCTGGAAGACCTCTTTACGTTAGCGTTGTCCCGACTCACACCGCTGCCCAGCCTCGGGCTTTTAGAGTAAGCACATAATTATCTTTTGTTGCTTATCCTTTATTACCTGTCCCAAAGAGAAATAAATCCTACCCAAAATTTATTCTCCTCCTGAAGCTCCACATCACATGTCCCCTATGGAATTATGTGTCTTGTATTAATGCCGGGTTGGACGTGCCCCAGAAACCAGAGTTCTGTAACAACAGAAGTTAGACATAGCATGACCAGCTCCATCTGCTGCATTAACATCCTTTGGATCAAAAGATTCTGCTTAGCTCAGCACCTAGTCCAGGTAATTAGGAAGAATTTATTTTGTAGTCCAATTCTAGGAAGGATAATCATCCCTTTCCCGAAACACACACCTGGAGAGATAAGGAAAGTAAGCCCACGAGTGACAACAAATCTATGTTAGAGATTTATGGAAACATCAGGACCCGACGGCCATCATCCAAAGTCAACCGGCCAACAGCACAGAAGTTTCACAACCCCCTTGAGCCTTCACTGCTGCCAGCCTTTAGCCACATCTTACAAATCCCCTATTCCTCCTCCCCGTAACGTTAAAGAGCCCAAAGGTCACAGTAGCTGAAGAGTGTTCTGGAGGACACTCTATGCCAGCTGCTCAGCTTCCCGGCTTTCTGGGTCTCTCAACTTACTGGCAGTTGTGTGTCAAGTACTATGAGCTTAGAGTAGGCTATAGTTTCAAAAATTGTTTTTTAGAAACTTAATCTTAAAGTCCTGTTATGTTAAATCCGGTAATAACCATAAAACATCTCGTTTATTTATACGGTATAGAAATGCTAAATATATTGAGATCTGTTTTCACCCACAAATACATTTCACCTATTGAAATGTGAGTGAAATATGTGAAATATTCACATTTCACATTTATGTTTCACATAAAACATTTCGCAATTGCTTACTTCTTAGGGTTTTCACTGGAAATTAGAGTTACTAAGAGTAAAAATTGCAGTTAATATACATAGTTTTAAAACTATTAGCTATAAGAGGAACAATCTTACATACAGAGCATATAAAGAAAGATGTGAAGGAAGTTCAAAGAGGGTAATTTTTTTTTTACATGCAAACTTCGTGTGGTCAAAATGGAAAGTGGAAAGAGGAAAAGGGTATTGATATTTTTGTCATAGAGTAGAATGCTTCTATAAAAAGGGACGTATGGGATGAAACTGAAGGTTTAAAACATTAACTGCCATGTGAGTTGTATTTAACTCATGCTAGTTTTGAGCCCAGAGGCTCCTGAAACCTGTATTCCTTGTTTTCACTGTCAATGGGCACATCCCCCACCCCCACCTCCTGCCCCCTGCTCCAGAGCTGGCCTGGCCAGGGCAGCCACCCACGTGGTTCTGTGTTCTCCAATGACCAAAACTACCAGTTGTACATTTTGCATTAATGTTCACCTAGCAGCTCTTTGAATAAAATCAATACAGTAGTATGAGGCGACGTGACGCTGTTGCACATCTTTACAGGGTATGATTCAGAAGTTGTCATCCAGGATGGTACAAGGTCCATTCAAGACAGAACTAAAGACTTGTAGAAGGACAAAAGACTCGATTCCCAGAAACAAGTTCAGTAGGTATGTTATGGGACAGCTGTTTGGCAGTCGTGAGTGGTGAGATTAGGGAGAAAAGACTCCAGGCACCTCTGGCTTGTGACGGGGAAGCAGCCGGACACTTCACGGACCTCAAGAGGAGGACGGAAGAAGCAGAGAAGTGTTAAGTACTTGTGTGGGGGCAGAGACCAGTGCAGCTGTGGGTGCAGCTGTGGTGGTGGTGACAGTTTGCACACAGGGAAGTCCTGCCCTGTGGGGTTGTTTTGGACCTGGGTACCTGGTTAACTTACCTTGGCAGAGCTTGGGTGAGTGAGTGGGTGATTTTAACAGGGCCCAGGGTCCGAGACTGAGCCCCCCAGGTGAAGCGGACCTCTCATTGTTGGGCTGCAGACTGGGCGATCATTGTGGGAAAGTTCCTTGCAGGCGTGGCCCTCTCTCCTGGAGAGTGGCCGGTTCTGGTGAACCTGAGAAAGCACGGCAGCCACTTCTGGAGAGATCTGGATGACACGTGCCTTCCTGGGAAAGCCACTGCTCAGCCAAGGGACATGGTTTAGAAAGGTGGCCGCGTGTCTATTAAGTGGACTGAGGAGAGCTTCAGGCGCCCAATGCTGCGGGGACTGAGGGCAAGAAGTCAGGAAGATGGTACCACGTCTCCTCAGCAAGACAGAGGCCTCCAGTTTCCACCCCATACAGCTGTATCGGCGTTGTGATTAGCACCTCATACCCCAGAAGATCACTGTTACCCAGGCAATAGACAGCAAGATATATACATAAAGATGCAGACCATGTACACAGCAAGATATAAACTATATAGACATGTATAGTTTGTTTTTCTTTTTAAAAATGTTTTTCAACTTTTCCCCTTAGAGTTTTCCTTTTCTTTTTTCTTCTATTTTTCTCATGTAATTATAATTTTTCATTGTCTCCTTCTTGAATAATAAGGGCTTCATTTTGGCAAAATTTTATGCCCCTGTTATTCCGCCTCCCCACAATTTTATCCCTTAAGGTTTTTGTTTTTTTATTTTGATTTATAGTAATTTTGTTTTTCCTCTCTATTTGGTGGAGGTGGGGTTGTGTGTCTGTTCAGGCTGGTAAAGAGCTCCAGACTTCGAGGGACCCATCCAATCCAGCACCCTAGAGGTTGGGATTTGTGGGTATGTGTCAAAGTACCCTACTGTAAACCACTATTACTCATGTCTCTCTCTTCTGTTCCTCTCTTCTTTTTGTCAATGTTCCCTTTTACTCCCCCACTTTCCTTTCTATTTTTTAATCTTTTTTTTTATTAACCCTTAACTGTGTACATTGATGCATTTATGGAGTTCAGTGTACTGATTTGATACACATTGTTTAATGCTTACATTGAACTGATTAACACATGTATCACCTTGCTTACTTGTTGTGATACGACAATTATATTCTTTTCTTAATAGTTTTGAAATGTGCCATTGCATTATGCACATTAGGTGAGGGCCCCCCAAATACCCTCCCTCCCCCAGGCTGCCGTCTCCCTTCCCCTCTTTTCTCCTCTTACCTCCTACTTTCTGGACTATAGTTAGGTTTTACCATTCGTAAGAATGTGTAGGCGATTATATGTTAATTTCATAGTAGTATTGAGTACATTGGATACCTTTTTTCCCCAATCTTGATACTTTAATAAGAAGAATATGTTCCAGCTCCATCTAGGTAAACATAAAAGATGTGAAGTCTCCATCTTTTCTATGGCTGCATAGTATTCCATGGTACATATACCACAATTTATTAATCCATCCATGCGTCAATGGGCACTTAGGCTGTTTCTGTGTCTTGGCAATTAAGAACTGGGCTACAATAAACATTCTGGTGCAGATGTCTTTGTTGTAAAATGATTTTTGATCATCTGGGTATATACCTAGCAGAGGTATTGTAGGACTGAACGGTAGGTCTACTTTTAGTTTCTTGAGTATTCTACAAACTTCTTTCCAAAAAGGCTGTACTGGCTTGCACCTCCACCAGCAGTGTAGAAGTATTCTCTCCACATCCATGTCAACATCTGTAGTACTAGGATTTTATTACGTGGGCTAATCCTACCAGAGTTAGATGATATCTCTAAGTGGTTTTTATTTGCATTTCTCTGATGATTAAAGATGATGAGCATCCATGCACCTGTCTTCTTCAGAGAAGTTTCTGTTCAAGTCTCTTGCCCACATAGAAATGGGGTTATTTGTTCTTATTGATTAGTTTGAGTTCTTTGTGGATTCTAGTTATCAGACCTTTGTTGGAAGCACAACCTGCAAAAATCTTCTCCCATTCTGAAGGTTGTCTGTTTGCTTTACTTACTGTGCTCTTGGCTGTGTAGAAGCTTTACAGTGTGATCAGATCCCAGTAATGGATTTTTGGTGTTACTTCAATTGCCCAGGGTGGGAGGGTCCTCCTCATAAAATATTCTCCCAGGCCAATTGTTTCAAGTGTTTTCCCTGTACTTTCTTCTAGTATTTTTATAGTTTCATGTATTAAGTTTAAATCTTTCATCCAGTGAGAATCAATTTTTGTTAATGGTGAAAGGTGAGGGTCCAGTTTCAGTCTTCTACAGGTCACCAGCCAATTCACCCTGCACCATTTGTTAAATAGGACATCTTTCCCCCACTGAATGTTTTTGATAGGCTTGGCAAAAATCAAATAACGATAAGTAGCTGGGTTCATCTCTTGGTTTTCTATTCTGTTCCATAAATCTACCTCTCTGTTTTTGTGCTGGTACCATGCTATTTTGATCACTATAGACTTACAGTATAGACTGAAGTCTGGTAACATGATACCTCTTGATTTTTTTTTATTTCTGAGTAATATATTGGCTATCTGAGGGTTTTTTTGGTTGTCGTTGTTGAGACAGAGTCCCACCCTATGCCCTAAGCAGAGTGCAATGGAATCATAGCTCACTGCAACCTCAGACTCCAGAAGCTGCTGGAAATACAGGTGCTTGCCATGGTGCCTGGCTGGGTTTTTAATTTTTTTTATGAGTTGGGGTCTCATTCTCACTCAGGCAAGCCTCGAACTCCTGAGCTCAAGCAATTCTCCCTCCTCAGGCTCCCACAGTGCTTGGATTACAAGTGTGAGCCACTGCACCTGGCTCGAGGTTTTTTCTGATTCCATATAAAATCAAGCACTATTTTTTCAAGTTCTTTAAGGTATGATGATGGTGCTTTAATAGGGATTGTATTAGATCTGTAGATTGCTTTGGGTAGTATGGACATTTTAACAATGTGATTCTTTCCAGCCATGAACACAGTATGTTTTTCCATTTGTTAACATCTTCAGCTATTTCTTTTCTCAGAGTTTCATAATTCTCTTTTTAGAGATCTTTCACATCCTTTGTTAGGTAAATTCCCAGATATTTCATTTTCTTTGGCATTACTGTAAAAGGAATAGAGTCTTTGACTATAATTTCAACTTGACTATTGTTGGCATTATAAAATCTACTCATTTGTGAGTATTGATTTTGTATCCTGAGATGATACTATATTTCTAAGAGTTTTGTAGTTGAGTCCCTGGGATTTTTCAGGTATAGGATCATATTATCAGCAAAGAGTGAGAGTTTAATCTCCTCTGACCCTATTTAGATACCCTTGATTGCCTTCTTTTGCCTTATTGAGATCCATATTGACGTCCATTACTATGTTGAATAGCAGTGGAAACAATGGGCATCCTTGCAAGGTGTATGATCTGAGTGGAAATATTTTCAATTTTACTCCATTCAATATGATATTGTCTGTGAATTTGCTGTGTATGACCTCTATGAGTTAAAGACATGACCCATCTAAGTCTATTTTCTTAAGTTTTTTGATCATGAAAAGATGCTGGATATTATCAAAAGCTTTTAATGTATCAATTGAGAGAATCATGTGTTCTTTGTTTCTTATTTTATTTATGTGATGTATTATATTTATGTATTTATGTATGTTGGACTTTTTTTTTAATCTTTTATTCCTTCTTGCTCTTCACTCTTCTGTTTCTTTAAGTCCTTTTTACCAAAAGGACACTTCAACATCTTAGGTCAGAGTCAAGGCAACTTAAAAGAGCAGGAGGAAGTGAAAGGAAAAAGTAGGGCAAGGAAACAGACAAAAAGAAAACTCTCATGAGGAAGAAACAGCAGAAATCCTGGCAACACAGACCAAAGCAACCTCCCCACAAGAGATAATGAGTTAGATATTGCAGAGGATTCTACCTATAAAGAAATGTTAGAAATGACAGAAAGGGAATTTAAAATATGGATGGTAAAAACAATGAAGGAATTGCTGAGAAAGTAATAAATAGCCACAGGAAATCTAAAAAAAAAAAATCAAACAAGAGATGAAAGATATGAAGAATATAGAAATGACATAGCAGAGCTTAAGGAACTGAAGCAGTCAATCAGGGAACCTAAAGATGCAGTAGAAAGTATCTATTACAGATTAGACCATGCAGAGAAAAGAATCTCAGAGGTAGAAGATAAAGCTCTCGAGCTAACTCAGCAGTTAAAGGGACAGAAAAAAAGAGAGAGAAAGCAGAATGTTTACTGAGAGAATTATGGGACTTCATGAAGCAGTCAAACATACAAGTTATAGGTATCCCAGAAGGGGAAGAAGAACACCCCAGAGGAATGGAAGCCCTACTAAAGGATATCATAAATGCAAATTTTCCAAGTATCACCAAAGATCTCAACACACTTCTTGCAGTGGGATATCAGACCTCAGGTCTTCTCAACTGAAACAGAGCTTCTCCAAGACACATTGTCATGAATCTATCCAAAGTCAAGACAAAAGAGAAAATTCTGCAAGCTGCCAGGAGTAAATGCCAATTGACCTACAGGGGCAAATCCATCACGGGAGACTGCAGGCTTCTCAAATGAAACTTTTCAAACCAGAAGAAAATGGTCATCAAGCTTTAACAAACTTAAACAAAACAATTTTCAGGCCAGAATTCTATATTGAGCTAAGTTAAGCTTTAAAACTGACAGAGAAATCAAATCATTTTTGTGATACACTAACATTAAGGAAGTTTGCCACAAGACCAGCTCTATAAGAAATACTTAGGCCTACTATCCACATGGTCCATCACAAACAACCACCAGAAAACTAAACACCCAGAAACTAAAGGACAAAACCTAGCTTCCACAATGACCCAAAAGATAAAACTAAGCACTGGATTTTACAAAGTAACATAAATAGAACTCCATCACACTTACCAATTCTCTCAATAAATGTTAATGGCTTGAATTCCCAACTGAAGGGGCATAGGCTGGCTGATTATTTAGAAAAGCACAAGCCATTAATTTGTTGCATGCAGGAAACACACTTAGCCTTGAAGAACAAAGTAAAACTCAAGGTTAAGGTACAGAAAACAATTTTTCAGACAAATGGAAATTAGAAGAAAGGAGACATTGCAATCCTCTTGTCAGATATAAGTGTATTTAAAGCAACTGAAGTTTAAAATGACAAAGATGGGCACTTTATACTGGTCAAGGGAAAAATACAACAAGTAGATATTTCAATTTTAAATATTTATGCACCCAACTTAAATGCTCCCAGATTTTTGAAAAAGACTTCAATTAGTCTGAGCAATATAATATTCTATCACACCGTAATGGCAGGAAACTTTAACACTCTTACAGATCTGGATAGATCCTCGAAACAGACATCAAACAAAGATATAAGGGACTTAAACATGACCTTATAACAACTGTGCTTAATAGTCACATACAGAATCCTTCATCCCAAAGCTAAGGAATATATGTTCTTCTTCTTGGTCCATGGAACAATCGCCAAAATAGATCATAAGACGCAAATCAAACCTTAACAAAAATCAAAGGAATTTAAATTGTACCTTGTATCTTCTCAGACTACAAGGCAATAAAGGTGGAACTCGACTGCAACAAACATTTTTATTTCCCACTCAAAGGCATGGATATTAAACAACCTAATGATGAATGACACTTGGGTCAATTAAGAGATAAAAAAAGAAATCATTGGGGGAGGAGCCAAGATGGTGATCTATAGCCAGCTTTCTGCAAACGCTCCCTTTCAGAAGGAGAGTTAAAGAACAGAAATTTAGCAAGAAAGCCAATGGTTTGGAACTGAGCCAAAAGAGAAGGTCGAAGAATGCACATCAACCCTGCTGGAGCAACCTGCGACCCCAAGGATACAAATAAAAGGTACAGAGCACATCACCAAGTGGAAGGGA
>CAUYRH010119417.1:0-10175 GCA_963574655.1 Perodicticus potto
AGAAAGATGGAGACTTTACCTCTTTCATGTTTACATGGATGGAGCTGGAACATACTCTTAGCAAAGTATCTCAAGAATGGAAGAAAAAAGTATCCAATGTACTCAGCCCTACTATGAAGGTAATTTATATCTTTCACATGAAGGCTATAACCCAACTATAAAACAATAATATGGGGAAAGGGGCAAGGGAGGGGAGGGGAGGACAGAAGTTGGCTGGAGGGAGAGTAATTGGTGGAGCCACACCTATGGTGCATCTTACAAGGGTACAGATGAAACTTACTAAATGAAGAATATAAATGTCTTCATACAATAACTAAGAAAATGCCATGAAGGCTATTTTAAACTGTTTGATGAAATTATTTCAGATTGTTTATGAAACCAACACATTATACCCCTTGATTGCACTAATGTACACAGCTAAGATTTAATAATAAGAAAAAGTTAGTAAATATAGATGTAGTATATATATGCATTCATTACACTATTATTTCAACGTTTCAACAGGTTTATAATTTTTATGCATAAAAATTTGGGAAGCATGGGCAAAATATCTCAATCAGACATTAGAAAATAGAATTTCCACAGAGAGCCAAAGAAGAACTTGATAGGAAAACATCACCATAAAAATAAATTTAACATTTATGTTATGCATGATATACTGTAGTAGTTGTTTTAACGGAAAAAAAAAAAAACTAGCATGGTCTCAGGCTCCCAAGAACATGTAATCAAAGGCCAATACTACCAATAAGCATAAAGAATATTTAAATGAAAAAAAGAACATCTATATAAATTAAAATAATAAAGTAAGCATATGCCCTAATTATCACCACTCTTCTGACTAGACAAGGAAAAGCTATGTAGATTTGGAAAAATTCATTCCATACGTTAAGGCTGTGTCCCCACCCCTGGGCCTCAATGCCACCAATCTATGGCCTGTTAGGAACCAGGCCAACCAGCAGGAAGTAAGCACAAGCAAGCAGCAAAGCTTCATCTTCATCTTTACAGCTGCTCCTTATTGCTCCCATCATCTCATGAGCTCCATCTTCTGTCAGATCCCCACATCCCACATACCCCTTGCTTATGCAAAAATTGTCTAAACCCATTCCTGGTGCCAAAAATGTTGGAGACCATTAACTTCAAAGTTCTACATACATTATACCACCTTGTTTGGGCTCACAGGGATACAGAAAGTTCAATTGGTATCACTCTTGCTTCTAAAAAATTAGAGTGGCCATTTAAGAAAGACTTGATTTTATAGGAAAAACATCTTATTTATGCACATAAAACTAGCTTAGAAATTATAAAAGAGTATTTTGTGTTAAATAAAAACTTTCTCTCTCCCCAACTCCTGCTTTTATCTATGAGTCAGTTCAAGTATTATTTCTTAAAAGCATTTTCTGAGTTAGATGTCTCTCCATGTTCTCTCACATATTTCAAGGCATTACTGCCACTGATTTTTCTTGTTAACACTGACCCAGCCCTTCATAGGTACTTGATATACAAGAACGAATAAGATACTTGTCACCATTAACAAATTTATAGCCCAGTAGTGGAGACACTCAAGCAAAGAAATAATCATATCTATCCTCTAATCTCATGCCATCTACCAACTTGTCGAAAAGACAAACCTCAAATTCCTCTTTTGAGTTTTCTCTTTTCTTCACTGACATCTAGGCCATTGGCAAATTAATTCTACTACCAAACATATCCTGAATGCATCAATTTCTCTCCATTTCCATTATTACCCCAATTTAAACACTTCCTCCCATTATTTTAATTGCTACAATGAAACACAATTGACCTCCCATAAATGGCCGTCCTCTCTTGACTCCCTACAATTTGTTTTCCAAACAGGAGCCAGAGTGATATTTTAAAGCATAAAACATATCATGTCAATATCCTGCTTAAACCCTTCCAATTTGGGATAAAATCCAAATTCTTTACCATGACTCCATACCAAGTTCTATACGATCAGGAACTATCTACATCTCCACCCTAATCTTCAAATCTGCTTCTTACATAGTACACTTTTTCCACTCTGTTCCTCTTTTTCTTCCTCAAATATAACAAGATGTTCTCTCTCTCTTCACTTCTGCATTAATGGTTCCCCTTTGCCTGGAATTCTATGGATGTTTGTATGACTGATGCATTATTATCACACAGGTCTCAATTAAAATATTTCAGGTACAGTGGTTCTTGCCTGTAATCCTAGCACTCTGGGAGGCCAAGGCAGGTGGACCGCTTGAGCTCAGGAGTTTGAGATCAGCCTGAGCAAAAATAGAAAAACTAAGGTGAGAGGATCACTTAAGCCCAAGAGTTGGAGGTTGCTGTGAGCTGTGATGCCACAGCACTCTACCCAGGACAAGAGCTTGAGACTCTATTTCAAAAAAAAAAAAGTCATTTCTCAGCAAGGTCTTTTCCTACCACCTACTCAAAAATAGCTACCTAGCCACTTTCCCCATATCCCAGGTTTAGTGATCTCTGTTTTATGTTTTCTTGTGTAAGTGTTTATTTGTTACCTCCCTCTTCCAAATCAAGTTTTTTCAGAACAATTTATTACAGACCTTACAGAAATAAAAAGAATTGCAGGGGAATACCATGAGCAATTGTACTATGCCAAAAATTAATAATTTAGATTAAATGGGCAAATTCCAAAAAGACAAAAACTACTAAAACTGTATGAAGAAAAAGAAAATGAGTAAACCTATAACAAGCAAGGTGAACGAATTAATAGTTTTAAAACTTCCCACAGAGAAAAGACCAAGGCTACTAAGTTTCACTGATGAATTCCACCAAACATTTTTTTTAAATCATAGAAATTCTTCACTCTTACCAAAAACTAGGAAAAGGGAAAGCAGTTCCTAACTTACTTTATGTATTACCATGACAGCCAGATGACGACAACTTAAGAAAAGAAGCTATAGACCAGTATCTCTTATAGATAGAAAAATCCTCAACAAAGTACAAACTACCAAACACAGTCCTTTAACACATAAACTATACCAATATTAGATCTGTCTCAGTGTTTCCTGGGCCTCAGTTCCCAGCATCGGGATTTGAGTTACTGATGGAGTGATCACAAATACAAAGCAACCTCACAAAGGGAAAATATGACTCAGAGGGAAAGAGATAAGTCAATCTATTAGTGAAGAAAACCTTGAAGTCATAGTACACACAGTCTTTTATATGCTAACTAGTTTGTCTGTCCTTGCTCCTGGATAGAATTGGTTGCCATCTCCACTTTGGGATGATTGACAGATTGGGGTTACAGAACAGGTTACATAACAGACTGGGGTTATGTAACAGTTTCCTTTCTGTGCATGCATCTTCCCAGAGTCCTTCACTAACAGCCCACTGAGGGGGGGTCAAGACCATATGCTAATGAGGTGGTAATAAGCTCCTGGTCAGTTAAGATGCTCCTTACTGCACATGCCCCAAACAGAGAAAAGTCTCTAGCCACAAATACCTGGTACGGTGGTTTCTTTTTTACATTCTGATAGATTCCTGCTTTCCATCCTCAGCTACTTCCTCTACCTGCCTTGCCACCTATTTTCCTTCCTTCCTATCTAATACCAACAAACTAAAAGAAAAAAAAATTGCCTCCATAAATACAGGAAAGGCATTTCACAAAATCCAACATCCCTGCATGGTTAAAAACACTCAAAAAACTAAGAATTGGGAGTCTCCTCAATCTGATAAAGGGCATCTGGGGAAAAGCCGCACCACAACATCATACTTGTTGGTAAAAGACTGAAAGCTTTTCTCCTAAGATCAGGAACAAAAT
This sequence comes from Perodicticus potto, assembly GCA_963574655.1. Lineage (NCBI taxonomy): Eukaryota > Metazoa > Chordata > Mammalia > Primates > Lorisidae > Perodicticus > Perodicticus potto. The sequence continues at coordinate 3,785 of CAUYRH010119417.1, forward strand.
AGGGATGTCTGTTCTCACCACTGTTAGTTAAAATTCTATTGGGAATTCTATGTATGGCAATTTAGCAAGAAGATGAAATAAAAGGAATCCAGAAAGGAAAAGAAAAACTAAAACTATCTCTACTTGCATATGACATGTATATAGAGTATCCTGAGGAATTCATTACTAAACCTATTGAAATTAAAAAAACAAGTCCAACAATCTTGTAGGGTTTAAGATCAATACATAAAAATCAACTGTATTTTATGTTCACTAGCAACAAACAATCAAAAGATGAATTAAGAAAATTCTGTTTAAATAAAATCAAAATGAATAAAATACATAGGAATAAATGTAACATAATAATGTAAAACTTATTTTCTAAAGACTACAAAATATTATTGAAAGAACTTTAAGAAGATGTAAATAAATGAAGAGACCTAAGTAAGTGTTCATGGATCAGAATATTTCATACTATTAATTATCTAAAGATTTCCTATTTATCTGAAGATTTCACACAATCCCTATCAAAATCCCAACTGGCTTTTGGCAGTAATTGACAAGCTATCTCTAAAGTTCATATAGAATTTCAAGAAACCTATAATTAGCCAAAACAATTTTGAAAAGACCAAAATAACAGGATTCTTACTTTCCGATTTCAAAATATATACAAGGCTGGGCAGCACCTGTGGCTCAAGGAGAAGGGCGCCGACATCATATGCCGAGGGTGAGGGTGGCAGGTTTAATCCCAGCCCAGGCTGCCCCCCAACAAAAAAATAAATACACACACACACACATATATATATACAAGAATAAAGAGTCCAAAAATAAATCCTTATGTTTATAATTGAGTGATTTTTGATAAGTATGCCAAGATAGTCAATTGGGAAAGAATGGTCTTTTCAACAAATGAGGAAGAGATATCTGGCTAATTACATGCAAAAATAACGAAGTTGAACCCTTTCTTCACACCACATACAAAAAATGGATCAAAGACCTAAAATATAAGAACCAGAGGTACAAAACTCTTAGAAGAAAACATAAGAGTCATCTTCTGTACTTTGAATTTGGCAGTTGTTTCTCAGATATAACACCAAAAGCATAAGCATCAAAAGTAAAAGTAAATAATTATTCCTAGTTATTCCTTCATCAAAAATTAAAACTATTATGCCCTAACGAATACCATCCAAAGAACTATACAGACCAGCAGTCACCATTCAGTTCATTTTGCATCTGGTGTAACATGGAGACCTATGTAAGTGTGCCTTAGACACAGAGCCAACCGGACAGTATGTGTACAAGACAGTATTACACAACCAGACAGGGAAAACGAAACAGTCTGTGCTACCTGGAGTGTATTTGGAGGGAAAAAGGATCACATGAAACATGGGACAGGGACAATTGCTGTGCTAAACTGCCCTTGCAAGAGGGCACTGCTCACAAAATGCAAGACAGAAAATGGAGTCATTAGAAGCTGTAAAATGTGAAATAACAGAAATGTAAACATTTGAAATACATACTTTGTAATACTGGAAATAGGAGTATCAGACAGAAAGGCAAGATTATGGGTTTTCAATAGATTCACATACTTGGGGGCTCAAAATTGAAGGTTCTAAGATTCTCTGTCACAGGTGGGTCAGGAACAAGAACAAAGCTGGGGGACCTGCAAAGCTGAGTGGTACTCTGAAGAGGTCCCTCACATCCATGGGCCTCACCTCCACACAGCCTGAGTCTTCCAGTTATGGTATGTCCCAGCACTCAGTGGACAGTCAAAGGCCCTGTCTGGCACAGGACAGGTCCTCAGAGGGACAGAAGAGCATCCTCCACCCAGCACAATCCCCAGAGCACCGAAAATAGGGTGTGTCTATATCCACCAGGAAGAAAACGTGTCCTCTCTGGATAGAGGTGGTATGTGACAACACTGGTATCAGTGGTTTAAAACGCTGTTATGAGGATTTTATGTCCTGTATAATGAGAGTGGTTTTGTTCTGATTGTAATCGTTGTCAAAGCTGTGTGCTTTACTTTCAAATGACTCATAGTTTTTCATGTTGCATCAAATATTAATTTGAACTTGGAGTTACTGGGTGGGAATTACAGGAACCACACAGAATCAACTTATGCCTGGGTGCTCCTGAAGGAAAGAGCACCTGTAATTCCCTGGCTCCTTCTGGCTAAAGAGGGAGAAGTGTAGATGGAAGCCTGGGAACCTGTGTGTATCTCAATCCCCATCCCCCATAGGGCCAGCCTCATGAGGCAGCTTCATTGGAGCCTGGGAATTCACTGTCATTAGACTTGAACCTGGTATGAGAAGTATACTGGGGGTTGATGGTGAGCTCAGATTGTTTCCTTGCCAGAACTTCCATAGATGCCCACCTTCTGATCACCTCCATTTCTCAGCGATGTCCTTTGTTAAGTGTGTGAGTTGGAAAAATTTTGTTCAAGCTTGAGTAAGCATTTTCCTTCCATATGTACTTTTAAATGATGATTTGTATCTGGGAGAAGTTAGCCATTGACATTGTACACATGCTAATCTGATTGTCCTTTTAGTTCCTTGAGTTAACTTGAGGATCTTGGATATTAAAGAGAGAGGGAGACATATGGTTAATGTCTCAGACTATCATTCATGAACAGGGCCAGACCATCTCTATTTTAGGAACCAGGACCCAGGGTTGCCATCTAGATTATGAGCAGAAGCTCCTGCAATTGGGACAAATGACCCAAGTTTATTTTTCAAAGTGTTGGTCCTGTGTAATCTTTCTTTTTCTTTCCCTAGTTAATATAGACATAAGGCATGGACTATAGTTTGACTTTTCTTTCCAGAGTTGATCTTTTCTGTGATTGCTTCCTAGCCTCTAGTATTGTCTATAGAAACTGATTTCCCCTGTATATGAGAATTGTACATTTATAAGTCAGAATGTCAATACATTAAATGATTGTTAACATTAAGCATGAAGAAAAAGAATATCATCCATAAAGAGAAAAGACAAACCACAGAATGGAAGAAAATACTATATTTGCAAATAATATATCTGACAAGGGACTTAAATCTATAATATATAATGAACTATTATAACTCAAAAATAATAAAACAAATTAGTCAGTATGGGTAGTCAAATGGGTAAAGGATCTCAAAAGACATTGTTCTAGAGGAGATGTAGAAATGGTCATCAATAGCCATTATCAGCCATCAGAGAAAATCCAAATAGGAACAATTTTTTGACTGGTTTTGAAATATCACTTTGCTACCGCTAGGATGGCTAAAATTCAAAATAAAAAAAAAGACAATAACAAGCACTGGAGAAGAAGATGTGGAGAAATAAGAACCCTCATATACTGCTAGAACAATGTGAAATGGTACAGCCACTTGGGAAAAGGTCTCAAAGTTCCTCTAAAGGTTAAACACAGAGTTACCATGTGAACTAGAAATTCCACACCTAGGTATACATCCAAGAGAAATGATAACATACGTGCACACAAAGACTTGTAAATGTTTGTAGCAGTATTCCTAATACCCATAAAGTACAAACGACCTAAATGTCTATTATCAACCAGCAAATGGATAAACAAAATGTCATATAGGCCTGTAATGGAATTAAAAGGAATGTAGTGACACTTGTTATAACATGGATCAACCTTAAAAAAATTATACTAAGTGAAAGATAGTCCTAAAAGATGACATATTGTTTGATTTTTACATGAAATGTTCAGAATAGGCAAATCTATATAGACAAACTACTCTTTTGTAGTTCCCAAGGGCTGGGGAAGTGGAGGCTGGGAGGAAATAAGGAATGACCACGAATAGGTACAGAGATTCTTTCTGGGATGATGAAAATGTTTTAAAATGGAATGTGGCAATAGTTGCTCATTTCTGTGAATATATTCACTGAATTGTACAAGTTAAGAGTGAATTGTATGATACATGAACTATATTTTAATAAAACTCATACATACATTTTAAAAGGCCATCTGTTACGTGCAGATAATATGCTTTTATAATAGATTACAAATAGCCTTAATAGACAACTCTTAGCTAATTCTCTCCCAAAAAGAAGGCAACAAGTCAGATCTGAAACCAATCAATATTTTTGAAAGTATCTTCCAAAATGTGAATTGGTTTATTGATGTGTGTTTATAATTCATATATCCATGTAATAATTTACACCATTCACTTTTGTGGCATATTTTCGAAACACATTTTTCTTGGAAAGTAAAACTAGGAGTCACATTGCTCAAAGACATTCTAATGGAGCTTTACTGATAATTTTGTTATGACTCAAGCAAAGTGTTTGGTTACAGCTGCTTTAAAAATCTTCCAAGTTACTGTGGTTATAGTCAATGCCCAAGAATTTTGGAGCTTCATTCACCCATTCAAATGTGGTCCAGAATCTTGGTTCTCTTCACAAGTTTCTTAGACATGTGTTCTTGTTGAACTGCTTGATTTTTATACTATACTACCAACTCTACCTATAAGTTAGCTGATTGTTAAACCTCCATGTTTGATTAAAAGTACAAAATAGATATGCATCAGGCATTTTTTAGGAAACATTCTGAAATTATCTAAAGAAAATGTCATGCATCCATTATTCTTGACCTATGAGTAGATCCTACCCAAAGTAAAAGGATCAAAGTTTGGAGAGATGGGTCTAGGTATCCATGGTTTTTAAAAGCACCAAAAGTGATTCTAATGTGTAGAACAGGTTTAGAAATACTCTATTCTAAAAGTTATGCATAGGATAAGCCATATCATCATAAAATCAGGTATACAGAACTCATTACATTTTACTCTCCACCATACATATCATAGAATTTTTTTGAATTGTGATTTCAATTAATATCAGGTTTTACTGGAGAATTTTAATTAAATCCCTTATGAAGCTTATCTCTATATTATAAATAATCATTCTGAATACTTTTGTTGTTATCATATTTCATAATGTTTTCCCTATGAAGTATCATGGGGGATGTTTTTCTCTGATATCACTACCAAAAAAAAAAAACCTCTCAAATTATTTTTATATCAAATACTGTGAACAATGTAACTGATCCTGTTTTGTACTGTGAAGTGGTTATCATACAACTTAGAGTCAAAATTTGGTTCCATCCCTAGTTAGTCCAGGACTTTCCATCACAAGCTTCGTGTACTAATCTTCCCCTTGATTTCATCTTATTTTTCACAAGAACCATGGCAATGACTTTGAACCTATTCCAGTCCCCAAGGGTATTGCACAAATATTATCAGTTTTTTTGTTCACCATGATATAAAAACATTAAGAATTAATTTGAGGTGTCAACAATATATAAAGATCTGTGGAAAGGAGAAGAAAATATTTCTCCTCTCTTAGTTTGTAAGAAAAATGGGCTCTAAGTCCTGCTGATACTTATAATGTCTTAGAGATTTCTGTGAGACTGCTTTCTCTTTTTACATCTATGCCATGCCATTCCCTGTAACCCATTATATGAAGATATAAAATACTGTACCAGAAGAAAAATCCAAATGGAAGATACCACACAAAAAATTAGAATTTCCACTTTACACAAAAAGGATCAAAAAATTATTTCCAAGGAGACTCCTTAGCACAGCAGTTCTCAACCTGTGGATTGTGAAAATACATTCTGCATATCATATATTTACATTACAATTCATAACAGTAGCAAAATTACAGTTAAGAAGTAGCAATGGGGGAGTGGAGCAAGATGGCAGCCAAGTAACAGCTTCCTTGCGGCTGGCCACAGTGAGACTGGGGAGAGAGGACTTCAGGCATCTCTGGCAGGCGGAATCTGCCCAGGAACTTCCCCTTGGGGACACAGGGGGACAGCGTGAGGCTTCTGGACACCCTGAGGAAGGCAAAAGCAGCAGAGACTGGGCAAGTGGTTGCATCTGTTCATTCAGTCTGATCCAGTTGGTGGCTGTGGGTGGGGCAACAGTGAGACTGCAGGCTGGAAAGGCCTTGCCTGTGAACTGTGTGGGTTTCTTTTGGACTTGGCACTCAATTGAACTGCCTTGGGAGAACTGGGGCAGAAGTGTCGGGGTTTTTGAGTGTTGTCTGGGGCCCCAGACTGGACCACCAAGCCAGACGGAGCTGCCAGTATTGTTGGTGGGCTGTGTGGAGCCATTGTGGGAGAACTGCCCTGGAAAGCTCCACCCTCAGGGTCGCAGAACAGGCATCGGGTGGGAGCCAGTAATCTAGTGACTGAGCAGCTTAAAGGTGGGGACTGAGACGCCTTGTAGCCTTAGCCCTCAGGGGCATAGGGCGAGATTGGTTTTGGCACATGGGGTAAGTAAATAGCCACTCAAGGAGTGATCCCAGCCACAGATGCTTTCCTTGGAAAGCTTCTACTTAGCCCAAGTTAGCAATTTAAAGTGCCTTCTAAGCAGGCTGAGGAGGACTTAAGCTCTCCCCTCTGCGGGGT
>CAUYRH010119418.1:81-25067 GCA_963574655.1 Perodicticus potto
ACACACACATGCACACACACATACACACATACACACACGTATACACACACACACATAAACACACAAACACACACATACACACAGACACCCAGACACACACACACACACACATAAACACACCCATAAACACATACACACATACACATACACACACGTATACACACACACACACACACACACATAAACACACCCATAAACACATACACACATACACACACACATGCACACATACACACACGTATACACACACACACACACACACATATAAACACACCCATAAACACATACACACACACATGCACACACACATACACACATACACACACGTATACACACACACACACACACACACACACTTCTAGATATGTCGGTTTCTCCTGGCCTGAATCTAATCTCATTTGCATTTACAAAGCCCTTGAAACGTTGGTCTTATCCTAATGTTTATCTTCAATGCCTTCCATACAAAGAGCACAGCCCTTTAAACATCTTGGTAGGTTACTACTTTTTGTTACTTTACAAATTTTCCTTGGTGAAATGCCCTCTCTTTCTCTTTCTGTCCCCTGTGCTCTCAATTGTTTGCCATCTGAAACCCCGTCTCCAGCAGCCCACTCTGATCCCATTTTCCTGGGATTCCTGCAGATAACCTCGTCAGCATTGAGCAGGTTTGCCTTTAACGTCCTGCCCCCGGCACCACCACCTGGTCAGCAGTGGGAGTCACAAACCTTTACCACCTGGTGCCCGTGTGTCCACGCACAACTGTTAGGATCTGGGGTGTAAAATTGTAGAAGACTGGTCACTCTCTTCAGAAGCTTATACTCTCTTTAGAGACAGTTACATACACCAAAAAAATAATAAAAAGGGTCACGAGGTCAGCGATGACAGGATGCTAACTAACCTGATTGCAGAGTCGGTTGTCCCACATTGCCTGGTTTCCAGGGCGCTCCAGCCTCGCCCTGCCCTCTGCCCGCCGTATCCAAGACATCGCTCAGTGTAAGGAAACAGCTTCCAACTTTCAGTCTTTATACTTAATCATCATGAGCCCTGGTGGTACCTGCTCTGTTTTCCCAATGGAAAATCCCCATTTTAACCTTCAGCCCACATTTCCTCGTCGGCATCATTTGTAACTGTCCTCAACTCCATGCCCCACTTCACTTTCTTCTGTTCCTGTAGACTTCAGCTCAGATTTTAGAGGCAAATGTGGGGAAGTAGCCCAGAGAAGAGGAACAATTATGAAACCGTGTCCATGGAAGTGTGTGCGTCCGTGTGCGTGAATACACAGACATGGGTACGGATTCATATTCAGACTTACATTTACATTAATTTACACACCACTGTGAAAAACGCCAAGAAGTAAATGAGCTTGCCTAAATAATTAATTAACTTAACTAACACAGGAAATTCCCATGGAGGAAAATAACTAAAATTGTGAAGTTTTTACAGTAACCTGACCTTAACACAGTATATTTGAAGTATGTGTATGATTATTCCTGCTGGCCTCTCGATCTTTAAATGAATAAGTTTATACATAAATTGATAGCATTTTGAATACAAATTTGAAAAAAGTATAGGCCTTGCTATAAATAGGAGTTGTTAATGGCTGTGTTCCTAGCAATTAAGACAGTGGTATATTCTTGGGAAGTATTTTATTAAGTGAAAGAATGATGCTACTATGATGTTATATGAACAAACATATATATTTTCAATTCTGAAACTGGAGGATTTCATTTATGAAATGATGCCATTTGATCCCAAACAGATTTGATATCACAGGAAAGAAAAAAAAGGATGCTTAGTTTTTGTTTTTTTTTTTTGGCCGGGTCTGGGTCTGAACCCACAACCTCCCATGAATGGGGCTGGCATCCTACTCCTTTGAGCCACAGGCTCCGCCCAAGGATGCTTACATTTTTACTGTATAAATCTTTTCTGTGTGTTTTCTAAATGTTTAGCCCAGAGATTTTATTATTTAAATTACTTTAGCATTGCATTTAATGTGCATCAAAATTCTTTCAATTTGTGAGTGACTAATCGGATGTAATGCCGATTTTAGAAATGACTTTCTTGTATCACTGCAAGGATTTCTGATCCTCCTACATTTTTGCAGAACTGAAGCCAGATTCCAAATACACTCTGGAATCGAGTATAGAATCCAGTTTCATAATTGGAAATGGAGAGTTTGAAATCCTACAAATAGCTTTGTAGTCAGCAGACTGGTCATTTTGCATCTGTTTTAGAAATTTTGGTCATTTCCTAGTTATTGTGGACTTCAAAAATTCTCACTTGATGGTGCCTCACATGAAAGAGGCAAAGTCTCCATCTTTCTTTAAGGCTACATAATATTCCAAGGTATACATGTACCACATTTATTAATCTATTCATGGGTCAATGGGCACTTGGGCTTCTTCCATGACTTAGCAATTATGAATTGGGTTGCAATAAACAAATACAAATATCTGTGTTATAAGGTGATTTTTGGTCTTCTGGATATATACCTAGTAGAGGTATATCTGGTACAAATAACTGTGTTATAAGGTGATGTTTGGTCTTCTGGATATATACCTAGTAGAGGTATATCTGGTACAAATATCTGCATTATAAGGTGATTTTTGTTCTTCTGGATATATACCTAGTAGAGGAATTGTAGGATCAAATGGAAGGTCTATTTTTAGATTTCGACATTCCCACCAGCAATGTAGAAGTGTTCCCTTTTCTCCACATCCATGCCAGCATCTCTGGTTTGGGGATTGTGTGATGTGGGCTAATCTTACTAGAGTTAGATGGTATCTCAAAGTAGTTTTGATTTGCATTTCTCTGATGATTAAGGATAGTGAGCATTTTTTCATGTGTCTGTAGGCTGTGCCCCTGTCTTCTTTAGAGAAGTTTCTCTTCAAGTCCTTTGCCCACCCTGACATGGGATCACTTGTTCTTTTCTTGCTAATATATTTGAGTTCTTGTGGATTAGAGTGATTAAACCTTTGTCAGAGACATAACCTGCAAATATTTTCTCCCATTCTGAGTGCTGTCTGCTTGTTTTATTTACTGTGTTCTTGGCTGTGCAGAAGATTTTTAGTTTGATCAGGTCACAGTAATATATTTTTGATGTTGCTTCAATTGCCCGGGGGGGTCCTCCTCATAAAATATTCTCCCAGGCCTGTGTCTTCAAGAGTTTTCCCTGCACTTTATTCTAGTATTTTTATAGTTTAATGCCTTACATTTAAATCTTTAATCCAGTGAGAGTCTACCGTAGTTAATGGTGAGATGTGTGGGTCCAGTTTCAGTCTTCTACAGGTCGCCAGCCAGTTCACCAGCACCACTTGTTTAATAGGGAGTCTTTGCCCCACTGAATGTCTTTAATTGGCTTGTGAAAGATAAATAACGGTAAGTAGCTGGATTCATCTCTTGGATCTCTATTCTGTTCCAAACATCTACCTCTCTGTTTTTGTGCCAGTACCATGCTGTTTTGATCACTATTGACGTATAGTAGAGTCTCAGGTCTGGTAGCGTGATCCCTCCTGCTGTGTTTTTCCAATGTGTAATCTTAACTTTGGGTGGTGGACACCCCAAAGGCCCGTTTGGAGAGGTTTCCCAGAGTATGTAAGAGGGGTGGTCTCTGTGCACTGGTAGGAGCTAGGGGTTTTTTGTTGAGAATCGATTTGTTTTTAAAGTGAGGTTCTGGAATAATATTGAGAAAAATGTCTTTGTAACACATAGGTAAAGAGAGCAAGTGAAAATATAATGATTTATAATGGTGTTAGTACTTAGTTTTTCTTAAGAGAAAAAATTTTCTCTATTATTTTTTAATATTTAAATATTCCTAAAATATTCCTTTCAGTATTTTTTGGCACACTTAGCAAAAATTAGCACATCATTCACAAATTCCTGGCAAGGAATTCCTCTTCTCCCCTACTGGGCTATTATGATGTGAATATGCAGATCAAAAGCCTCCTACTTTTTACTCATGAAAGAATCAAGTGAAAATTGGAAGTCTGTAGTTGATCAGAGGGTCATTCAACTTTCCACCTCCCAGTAGTGCAAGTCAGTTATGGATGGCAGTCATGACTAAATAGTCAGAGTTAGTCATGGTCATCTTGTCTTTACATGATCTTGTGCTAATTCGACTTTTTAAAATATGTGCATTCAAACATATGTGCAGAGTGGAAAACATCAAGTCCCACATTACTCTTAATATACATGCAGTGCTGAATTATTTTTCCTTCTTCTTTTTTTTTTTGTAGAGACAGAGTCTCACTTTATCACCCTCAGTAGAGTGCTGCAGCGCCACTGCTCACAGCAACCTTCAACTCCTGGGCTTAAGCGATTCTCTTGCCTCAGCCTCCCAAGTAGCTGGGACTACAGGAGCCTGCCACAACGCCAGGCTATTTTGTATTACAGTTTTGGCCGGGGCCGGGTCACCTGCCACCCTTGGCATATGTGGCCAGAATCTATCCCACTGAGCCACAATCGCCACCCTGAAACATATTTCTTTTATCAATCTCTTTGGGTTGTCTCATGAATACTTTCCAATCACTTATTGGGAGATGACCTCTTCACAAGGAGATACAATCACTGGATCCTCTAAGTAAACAGGAATTTTTAAATATTAGGGAAAGAATCCATTTAACATAGCAGTGTCTCAAGAAATTGTCTATCACGAGAGATTAGTTACATTTTGGTGTTTATAAAAAGCACTACGTTTTAGTAGACTTTTACAGAAGTCAGACAGAATAGAATCATTTCTCTAAAATATTGCATACTATCTTAAGAATAGAAATCATTCATGTACAATAATTTATATTGTAGACCTTATTCTCCAAGTTCTATTTTATTTGAAAACATGAATGTGCCCAAAGCAACCTACCTCCTGTAAATATAAGTCAGGCTGAGCAACTCTTACCAGTAACAGCTTGGTCTACCTTGACAGAGAACTCAATCTCATTTACAGTTATTTTACCACTGAGGATGGTTATTACTGTTTATTGTGAATATTACAATGTCTACCATCATCGAGAAAAAATTGTTTATTTAACTGTAGCTGTATGATAAATGTTTAAGATCAGAGAGTAGAAAAAATTATATTTAAAATTTTACAGAATGGCTCATTGTTATTAATGCAACTGTTTAACTGGACTGATGGTCAGTACACATGACCACCTACACGGAACTGACTCCACCAGTTCTGGATGGATTTTTTTCTTTCTAGTACTTAATTTCTGAACTTGTAGATTCAGAAAACAATCCAGTTCTACTTGGATTTTTTTTCTTTCAGTCCTTAATTTCTGAACTTGTAGATTCACTGTTGCAGAGTGTTTTTAAGCTTCAGAGAGAAAAGTAAAGAGAATCTGCTTTCTCTAGCACCCTAATTTTGCAACAAAAGACAGCTCACTGGTGCACCTCAGCCTAGGCTGGTGGCAGAAGCTGTCTTTGATTGGAGAGGTGGGGTTCCCGCAGCCACAGAGCTTCGTCAGACCACACGGAGTGGGAAGGTGTAAAGCCCTGCAACTCCTGGGGTAGTGCTTGTTTTCATATAACCATTATTTCCTTTGTCTGTATTCATAGAATCTGTCAGCATAATTGGATAACCCAGGTCTCTTCTTACCGCCGTAAGAATCAACATCAAGCTTGTAATATTTTGATTTCTTAGTATCTTCTATACTTGAAAAGTGCTTTGAAGATGAAAAAGACCATATCAATGCTACGATGACTGTTGTACCTTCAAGCTTACTTCTTTCTGCAAACACCACAGACATTCCCCTTAGCCCTTATGCGTGGTCTGATCAGTGAAACTGCTTCCCACGTGTGCAGAGAAACCTGTGATGATGGTGGGAACATCATGTGCTGACCCAGACCCCCCAGTTACACAAACCTAGAATTCTCGGTGATGGTGAGTTGGGGTCGAAGCTTGGTAACAAACATACATAAACTTGTCCAGGGTGTTTATATAGTTTAGGGCTAAGTGTTAAGATTTGGATAATAGGGGCGATTTGCTTTTTCTTTTATCTATATGGCTTTTATGTATAACATTGACAATTGATGGTGAATTTCTAACTCACATGTAATACAATTTGCATATAGGGAGGGCAGTTAGAAAACACGGGAGCCTGTATTTTTGTGTTGTCACCTTGGCTCCCTTCATTTCAATACATATTAATAAAACGTGGTGTTGTGTTTTTTTTATTTTCCGGAACAGGTTGGAAAAATCATATAAAAGCCTCTCTGAATAGAATGTGCCCTCTTTGGGTACTTTGTGGTCATACTAAAAAATTACATTATTGTTTGAACATAACAATTTACTAGCAACATGGGCTATGAGCTGGTAAGCTGGGTTCGACCGGGAATTTTTGGCTTTTCCATCAGAATTTCAGAACAGTTGATGGTAGGGTTGTGCTAATTGCTATAGAAGGCAAATGATGAATGGAGAAGTGATTTGGAGAAGCAAAGAAGAGCAATGCATTTTAGAAGCGTTCAGTCATATTTCACCGGAGATTAGATTAATTTGCAAGAATAAAACCTGAATGAATAAATACAAAAAAAGATATCAATGCTCTGTGCTTAAGTAGCCCCTTGAAAAATGTGTGGATATGTATACCAAAAATATAGTTTTATATGTACATATAACAATTCCATAATAGGAATATTATCATATTGTCCTAACTCTGTATCCTGTGGGGTTACAAAGCCCATAATGTCATATATATTATACACTGCAAATAAAGTGAAAATCAGAACACATGTAAGTATTCTAGGCTGGATATTGTCCCCTCCTCCAAGAAATATACACAACATATTCCTTAGACTCTCCGAGTGTATTACCTTAAATGGGAAACAGAACTTTGCTAATGTGATAAAGTCAAGAATGTCCAGATTGGGTTTTTATCAAAGGGAGGCAATAGCATTAGGGTTAGACAAGAAGGCATAACTATGTGTGTCTCACCAGACACTGGAGTGGTGAACTTCCCAGGAAGGGGCTGGGGCCAAGGAACGGCAGGGTCTATAGCAGCGGGAAGAGGCCCAGCAGCAGACTTTTCTGCTGAGCCCTGCCAACACCTGTCTTGTAGACTTCTCAACTTTTGAACTGTAAAATAATACATTTGTGTTGTTTTAAGCCACTAAAATAGCTGATGTGTTCTAGCACCAGTGGGAAACTAATAGGACAGTGTTGGAATGTGTCTGAGGGTCTGGATGAGTGGAGTCCAGAGTCACATGCCGATCTCTTGGCCAACATGAATGTGCCAGTGTACACCCTACAGGATAGCAAAGGTCTTACTGTGATCTTAGAACTTTGTTTCACAAAATAGAGGTCTAATAATTAGACTGGGCCTTAGAATATTTTGCTGGGTATTTGTGTATATTTTAATATGAAGCCTGGACTTTACCTGGATCATGTTTATATTCTATTTTTATTGAATAGAGAAACTGTTCATATCATTGAAGTCATTTTTAGGTTAAACAAAATGGTACATGTGTAGAGAACTGTGTTAAAAATAAATACCATACCATGTTTTTAATGAACTAGAAGATTCTGCCTCAGTACTCAATAATACCTAATATTTCTTTATTTTGCACAAGTTTAGATACTTAACAATCTGTATGTGATGCTTTGAGTTGGTGAAAGTTATGTACATATATATGTGTCACTACGTTCCATCTGCCAGAGCAGTAATTGATTAAACACCATGTCACATCACTATATGTAGAGCCATCATGTGAACAGCCGTGAGAATCAGATATTCCTGAGTTTAAATCTCAGCTCCTCTGTTCATGAGCTATAGGTATATAAAACAGATTGGCACAGAATAACCCTGTTTATGTACATATGTATTTATATGTCATTTATGAATGTATATGTCAGTTAATTTACTTACTTTATATAAAAAAAGGTTTACACCAGTCAATAGGAGGAAATAATAACTGATAGATTAATGTCAAAAGGAAAAAGGAAAAATAAATGGATTAATTGAAAAAGGGAACTCAACACAGAAGTCTAGGCTGGTGCGATGATTCCCAACTAGGGTTTCACAGGTAGTCATGAAGGCGTTTTCGATTTATTCCCTTTTGGTTTTTTAAATAAAGGTTCATCTACAACTAAAGTGGCATTTGTCAGTTTTATCTATCAAGTTTGAAAAAGAAGGATTCCATTATGCTTTTAATGAGGATGTTACCTCTTCACTCCTGGTGAGAAGCATCGTGCACCTGCTTCCTGTCTCACTGGCTTCTTGATGCGTCGGGTGGCTTCGTACTGGGCACACCATTGCTCCATCATCTCGAGCTGCCGTGGTTACATTAGACCTCTCTCGTACTCAAGAGTGGTTTAGTCCAAAGTCTCAAAAAATAGATAACTAATATTTATAAATAAAAGTAAAAGATAATTTCAAAAAAAAAAAAGAAGTTAACTGGTGACTCCATACTGAACCTCAGAGTCAAAGCATTCTGTAATAGACATAGTCTTATTTGACTGTGAATGTTACTTTCTTTGCATTATTATTATTGTTATTGCTTAATATTTTGATGCAGCAACCATCTGATTTCTTTTCTAAATGTATTTATCTTTGTTTGTTCTTTATGAGGTTTTTGTTTCTAGTCCTTATCTTAAACATTGTTATTGTTACTAAATTTTAAGCCTCTTTAATTCTGTGAAGGCAAAAAGTGGAAACCTAATAAACACATGTATATGTAAAAAAAAATAAAGAAAAAAGAAAGAGTGGTATAGTCTGGGTGCAACAGATAGATTTTCAGAGGAATGATCCAATTTTCTATATTTGTGGTATATAATTCCTGTCCCATACAATTTAATTTTAATATACCCAGTTTTACAATCATTGGCTAGGACATGCATGGTGGTTGATTGCTATAGCACAACTCACTATCCCCAAGACAAGATAATTTTTCAGTGATCTTAGGAAAGGAGGGAGGGAGAGGAATAAAAAGTTATTAATAGCACTCTTTTTCTTTTCTTTTCTTTTCTTTTCTATGAGCCTTTTGCACATTCAAGACAAGATAGTTTGCACTTGGGGGAAAGGAATATAGTGGCAGAAATGAGAAAGAAGTTCACACCTGAGTCTTCAGATTCCTGCTGTGTCCTGCCAGAACACAATTGGTTAATTATTAATCATGAAATATCTAAGTTTGTAAAATATACATAAAGTATAGCATATGTATGACTATCTGTAACAAAATACTTGCCAAAAATTGTTTAAACATGCATTTTTGAGGAGTAGAGAAAACTGACTTTACGTTGTAAGAGCAGAGAATCCCTCTGAACCCCTCATTCCTTGACTGTTCTGTGTCCGTACGGCGTGAAGGTCACTCACTACACACGTGCCGGGAATGGTTAGGAGGACGACGATTTAACTTAGGGCATTTCTGACGATAAGCTTCAAGTTCTACAGTACCCAAGTGTACAAGGGGTCTCTCCTGTATTTTAAATCTATCATCTAGATGTATTGTGATAGGTAAAGTGGTTGTGAAGGTGCTTTAAGTTACAGCTCAGCTCAGAGCAGACACAATAATGTGTCATATGATGAGTACGTTATAGCAAGAAGTTGCCTACTATTTAATAAAGGCTGTTGTTTACCTTTATTTATTTAGTTAGTTATTTTTATGAATTTAGTGCTTATAAATGTTTCCTGTTGCATAGATGAATTGTATGGTTGTGAAGTTGGGGGTTTTTTTTTGTGCCCATCAACTGAGCAGTGTACATTGTATACAACAAGGATTTTTTTTTAATTACTTATCCCCCCAACCTTCCCCTATTCTTAATTTCCAGTGTTATTTGTATGATCATACGTACCTATCTTTTAGCTCCCTTTTATAAATAGCACATGTGATATTTGTTTATCCTTTCTTGAGATAACTCCACTTAGGATAATAGGTCTCCAATTCCATATAAGTTGCTGAAAAAGATATCATTTAATTCCTCTTCAGCACAATCTGATGAGAAACCACACATCTGATGAGAATAACACCTCTGTTATCAGCTATTCTTTCATTATTCTACAGAGTAATAAATAAGGGTTCAAAGTTCGAAGCAAGATTGCAGTGGCTGCTAACTCCTGGTGGGCTGAACTTGGACAAATTACTTTGCTGTACCTCAGAAAGGATGGTAATCACTTCTACTTCTTAGGAATATTAAGAAAATTGAATGAGGCGGCGCCTGTGGCTCCAGGAGTAGGGCGCTGGCCCCGTATACCAGGGGTGGTGGGTTCAAGCCTGGCCCCAGCCAAAAATGAAAGAAAAATGAGTTTATGTATATAAAGTGCTTAGAATATAAAGTACCAGGCACCCAATATTTAATATAAATATGTACTGTCACAGCAGGGCAATTAAAGTAACTTCTTTCTCCCTCTGTTCAATCATACATGTGCTCATTCATTTAGCCGCATTCGGGAAGCCATCCTCTCAGTAACATTTAGCCTTCACTCTTTCTGATCACTGACTTTTACAAAATGCATCATCTTAGGCATTTGACCCCCAGGATTATGCCATTTTATTTACAATTTCTGTAAATATGAACACAAACCACTGTTCCAATGGAGCAAAAAATGTGGAACTTACCCCATTTAAGCTTCCAATGACAAACAGATAGGGCTGTACTTTGTTGGCTTTCAAATATGCTCTGTGGGAGCCTCTGAGTAATAAATGGACTTAAATGCAACTTGAATATGTGATATTCCCCACAACTTGGAGATAATAAGGTTTGGTTCCCTAAAAATAGTCCCATGGTAACAGCTGAGGGATTAAATATCTGATAACACCACTCATTTGGAAGAGAATGCTCTAATTTGGCTTTCTTCTGGACTTCAAAGGTAGTAATCATTAATCCTGTATTTTCTTTACTTCCAGGCTGCCATTTTGCTGCTAGGAATTATGCTATTTACAGTTTTGTGATTGGGATGTTTATGAGAGCAGCTGATAAACACTAAAATTTCCCGGGTTATTCTATAGTTATAAAGTTTAATTTTTTGTGTCTGCTGGCCTAACTTCAGATTTTACAGGAATCTTGGCAGATGGCTTCAGAGAGAATATATTTAGGAAAGAAGACGTAATGGCTCTGAATTTTCATAGCATGATAGGAATCCAGTCTTGCTCTTTAAACAATGAACGGATAAATGATAACTTATTCTCACAATTTCTGGTACATCAAGTGATTCCTATTCGTAGGTAGCTATTTAAGATTATTACCAGTGGGAAATGGCAACAAAAAACAAGTAGTTGTCCATATTTATGATGTGTTTGTTTTGCTTTTCAAAACGCTGGATTAGATTAATTTGTATTGTGAAAATGTTGAAGTAATTACGAATTGAATTGGTTCCTACTTTATGGCTTAGTTGCTGTTGGTGGCTTATCATGTCTAATAAGACCGTATATAATGTGGATTTGTAGGAGGATTTAAAAAATTAAATTTTTTGTATTTAATAAAAAAGAACATGAGCTACAAAAATGTGCTTTTAAACCTAATTGCTGCTTGTCCTTGTATAAAATAATTGTTATATTCCACAACTGAGTTTTAGTATTGATTGTTTTTAGACCTAATTGCTACTTGTCCTTGTATAAAGAATTGTCATATTCCATAAATGAGTTCTAATATTGATAAGACAATATTGAAAACTGTGCATGGGACTGTGTTCCCTTGACTGTAGTGTAACTGAATATACTATTTTCGACTAAAGTTTTCCAGTTGTGTTGCCTTATTTGTTAGACTCATTTTTAAAGGTTACTTTGAAAATTACTAACATTTTGTTTCTCATAAAATGGTTATTGTGGTTAAGATGAAATAATTGTTGAGACTAAGGCCACTGTGTCTATTAAAAATTCTATTATAGGTAAATAAGAAATAAATGGAAAACAAATTCTAGCCTATTTTATTTGTTGTAGGATTAATTTTGCTCTTCAGAAAGAGGCATGTGGTCATTTTATACCTCATTATGTTTAATATTTGGTACTATAATTTCAGTGCTGTTTTGCTGAATGGTGTGACTGTAAAAGTCAATGATATAGTTCTGTATTTGCATTATTATCATTTTTTTTCTCCTAAGTAGCATCATCACGTATGTGACTTTATAACAATATTTGAAAAATGTGGCTTAATACTATTAAGTAAAACACCAAAAATTACTTCTTTGCAATTAAGTTCCTTTTATTTCCTGCTGAATCCATTCATTTTCAATATTTTATAATTTTCACGTCTTTGAAATAAACTATACCTAATGAGACATTTCAGTTCATAGGTTCTTGCTGTTAAAAAAGGCATCTCTCCAGAGCTGCTGACCGTTGAGGCCAAGTTTTTATGAAATGGCCATTTTAAAACTTCACTGGGATCGTATATCAAAAGACCCAGCTGCAGCCTGTTAAGGTGGAGTGATTGTAGGTTTCTGTCTGAATGAGAGGATTGAAGTTTTATTTGACCACAAAATCTTTAAAGCGCCTTCTTTTCTTTCGTAGAGACCTTGGGGGGTTCCAGGTGTGCTGAGAATGAACTGCGGTTTTATTCTTGCTCTGGTTATACCAAATGGCAACAAGCCAGAAGGATACATTAATTATATAATAAGCATATATTTGTATTCTATTTACATCTTATATGAATGCAGGGTGGCCATAAGGTTAGTGTGCTATTTAAAATAGTTAAATTGCACACAAAATTTATGGCCACCCTGTATATAGAATATGATCTATACATTTAGGGAGACAGATATATAATAAAATATCTTCCTCATTTACACATGTACATGATTTTAAACATGTTTATAAGATAATTCAGCAACTGCAATTCTCATTTACTTTAGGAAATCTACTTACTCATTTTCTTACTTTTAATTGATAGACGCATACTCTAAAATAAATAAAACAGTAATTAGATAGTTCCACTGAACTAGCTCTAAAAGGTGAACCTGGCTCTTTCTGCCTGTCTGTGTATCTATGTAGATAACACAAGTGAAGGTAAATGGATTGAATTTAAGTCTTATATTCTCCCATAATGCAATTTCTCTGAATTTTCTAATATCTCAGTTTCATAGATTATTTAGAGCTTCTCTTATTTTTCTTCCTTCTCTTTCCCACCTTTGTGAAGAGGCTCATCAGAGTCATTGGATCTAAACCCACACTTTGTCTGTCCCCATTCCAAAAGTCTATTGTTTAGTGAGACAATATATCAGAAAAGTTTTCATAATTACTAAACTTATTTTCATATAATTCTGTTACATATATATGTACATATACATACATAAAATTTAAAAGATTTTCAGTAGCTGTCTTTTATGCAAATAGTTACGGATATGGAGTGTGAACTAAGCTAAAAGTCACTTAACTTCCAATTCCTTATTTACTCTTTACCCCAGAAATCTCTACATTTCTTTGAAATGCTTCAATAATATTGTTTATTTATTCTAATATCCCCATCATTTTAATATGTATAGTATAGGTGTATCCAACTTATACTGAATTTCCATATAGTTACACCGACTTTCTTTCTTTCTTTTTTTTTTTTGAGTCAGAATCTCATTCTCTTTCCCCAGTAGAGGGCACTGGTGTCTTCACAGCTCACAGCAACCTCAAATGACTTCTGGGCTCGAGTGATCCTCCTGCTTTAGCCTCCCTAGTAGCTGAGATTGCAGGCACCCTGTGACGCCCAAATAGCTCTTTTTATTTTTAGTAGAGGAGAGTCTCAGTCTTGCTGAGGTTGAGTTACACCTTTATTGTGCTGTGCCAAAAATATGCAGAAGGTTGTCCTTTGGAGGACATATATGACGGAATTAAACAAGTATTTAGAGGGAGATGTTGAGTACCAGTGTTGAAGAGAAAAGTTACAGGTAGGTAAGGTGAAGAGGCCAGATTGGTTCACGTGGTCACTGATGAGATTGAAAACTATAAAGTAAGACCATAGGCTCTACATCCTTTCTAAGCTTTAATCCTAGAAAATAATTTGTGCAAATTAGAAAAATTAATTCTGTGTTCCAGGAGTTTTCGAGGCACCTGAGCTATAGCAGTGGGTGGGAGAGGGAAAGGACTTTCCACACAGAGGTCGTGCTCCTGGAGGGAAGGTAGACAGATGGGTAAAGAAATGAACATGCAATTTTAACAGTGCTGTCATGAAGAAAAATAAGGGACGGTAGATAGCTGTGATGTCCATTCCGAAAACACAACTTGCTTTAAAGGCCCCACTAGAGTGAGCAGGGATTCACGTGCAGATGAGGAAGAGCATTCTGCACATAGAGACTCACGTGTAAGGGTCCCGCGGCCGGAAATTTAGTGTTGAGGAAACAGAAGGTGATGCCCGTGAAGGGGAATAACAGGAGAGGAGTCGGAGGTTTGAACAGAGGCAGAGCCCGTGTGGCTGCCACTCCACGGGGCGACGTTAGTGCAGAACAGTGACGTGACCACTTTATGGTATGGACGATAACACAGTGGGTGCTTTTAGAACAAATCCCTGCAATCTAGAAGGTTTAAAGGAAATGTTCTAATTAAAGGAAAAATCATGGTGTCTTCAATGAGGATGCAAATGGTTGTACGTTAAGAAATTTTCAGAAAACCCCACTGAAGACTGAGCAAGCCACAGTGAACAGACGTGAGAGTTTTCCAATTTTATAGAGATTATAATCTGGTCGGGTTAAACCAGGTTACAAAAGAAATGAGCAGACAAAGGATTTTACCAGAAAGTAGTAGAAGATCAAGACACACCAATATAGGGGGAAATAATTTCAAATGGAGAAAAGCCAACTTGGCAAAAAGCACCAGGTGACAGGCAGAAAGTGAGTTAATTGTTCAAGACAGCGGCAGTTCAGGAAACCTCCACGCTCATCACTTCCAGCCTCAGCCTTGTACCTCTGCATTATTTCCTTTTTTTTTTTCTTTATGGCTGTTATTTATTTATTTTGGCCGGGGCTGGTTTTGAACCTGCCACCTCCAGGATATGGGGCTGGCACCCTACTCCTTTGAGCCACAGGTGCCGGCCCTGCATTATTTGTTTTTAGAGAAAAATTTGCCCTGGTATGATTTTCCTTTACGTATTTCCTCAATTACTGATAAAATGATTCTACCAGAGTCATTATTTAAAAATCCAGAATCCTTGGTCACCTTCTCGCTTGTTGAGTCTGAGATTCCTGGACATTGAAGTTTTTGGAAGCGTGTTCTGGCCTCAGCCCACCTGGATAACAAGAAGCCACTTTTGTGTGACAAATTGTGCCTGGCAGTGAAGCAGTGGGCTTTTACCGGCAGATATTGGCCATCCAGGTGGCCAAACTTTAATGTAAGGAATCAAGTTAAAGACACATATAGTTTTAAAAGTTATGTTTAACTGGACCAATGCCTTGCTCACGTGTAAGGACTCTTGTAGGAAGGTGAAAAGCAGTGATGGAGTGTTAACACATTGAGGAACTGCCACAGACTGAGAGCATGTTAGTAGTGTCTTCCTTTCTCAGCGTTTCGAGAATTAAAAGATGAGTACATAGGGCGGTGCCTGTTGCTCAGTGAGTAGGGCGCTCGCCACATAGACCCAGGGGGCGGGTTCAAACCCGGCCCCAGCCAAACTGCAACAAAAAAATGGCCGAGCGTTGTGGCAGGTGCCTGTAGTCCCAGCTACTGGGGAGGCTGAGGCAAGAGAATTACTTAGGAGCTGGAGGTTGCTGTGAGCTTTGATGCCACAGCACTCTACTGAGGGTGACAAAGTGAGACTCTTTCTCTAAAAAAAAAAATGAGTACATAAATCAAATGTACAGAGATATAGTTATTCGTCTTTTAAATGCAAGGACTATTTCTTGATTCTATTATAATTTATTTTTGTCTACACAAGTAGCATTGGCTACAGAGACCAATAAATGGTATTTTATTTTATTTTATTTTATTCAATAAATGATATTTTCTTATTCCATTTCCTCCAATCAAGGTTCATATTTTCATCGTGTTCACTGTCTTTTAAAGAATAAGGAAGACATTGTTTTATACCAAGTTTATCTATTTATCCTTTAATTCACATTGAAAAGCTCAACACTATTTGCTTATTAACAAAATCAAAGAAGCTTACCTGTATAAATGTAGAGTTGTAAGATCCATTGGATGTAGTAAATATCTCACCAAGTTCACAGAAAAGTCTAAAAAATTATTTTGACTGATGAATGATGAAATTGTTCAGGACATACGGAGAAGCCATTATTGAACTCTTTTTTAATAATTTTTGAATATTTTATAATTGATTGTGTTACAAATAGCATGTTTTTGATATTATCCTTGTACTTCGAATGGTACATATAAATCAGTGCATAGTGCATTTATATATTTTTTCCTATTCCAAAATTCCAAAATACACTCATACGAGTTAAGTCATGTTTCAAACAGGGTCATACACAAATGCCTGACTGCTAAAATATTTAAAGCCAATTTTGTCTGACTTCAAAGTGTGGCATTCCTTTACATTTTGGGACACTGTCCACTGTCATTTCTATATGTGAAAATTAAGGAGGACATTTCATTTTAAACAACAGAGAGCAAGATTTTGATTATCATTGTTTGTGCCATTAGGATGTTAAAGATTTCTACATTATGTAATTCTCAATAATCCAAGCAGGTGTAGATTAACAATTCTGAAACCACCAGACATATGTACTGGAGTTAAACAGTTATGTAACTGGATGGCTGATGATGGGAGCTGCTGCTGGAGTCGGGAAGGGCCCACGTGAGAACTGACCAGAATTGGAAGCATTAATGTGTATTTGTGTCTAGTTTAATGTAGGTGTAAATGGTTGTATAAAGTATGTCCAGAGGTGCACAGGTTAAAATGCTCACGTTCATTTTCTCGTTCTGTTAGCTGAGAGGACCTGGAAGCTGTGTCACGTCAGTGGCAGGGAACATGCCCAACACACAGGTCTTCATCTGCAATGTCATCCTCCAATTAAAGAAACAAGTGCATCTTAGAAAAATGCCTGAGTCTAGGGCTGGGGTGGTGGGTAAGCCTGGAGTGTCTGGTCTCCCGATGTCAAGAGTTAAGAAAGTGATGTAGAAAACAGCAGACACACCTCCTGTGATGGGGTCGTGGGTCTATGAAAGAGCTTTCAGTGGCCAAAAAATCAATAATCTGAGGAACAAAATAAAGTATTCCATTATAAACAAAAGTATTAAGAAATCCCCAAGTCCATACTTACATAGATAAATTATTAAATAAATTTTAAAATAAAGAAGAGTAGACAAATTCTCCCTGAAGAAGAATGCCCAATAATTTAAGCAGAAAGCAGAGTAGCTACTAAGTTTCCACTGTTTAAATAAGGGGTGAAAATAGCAACTTCCTTCCCAAGAGTACAATATGGAAAGCTGGAAAACAAGATAAGTTTACAGAGGAGAAATGTGATAAACACTTCCTGAGACAGGTGAATAAGTTACCATTACAGTATCTTATGTTGATAGCACAGACCCTTCACAGGTGACGGGACGGCAGTTCACCTCTGTGGTCTCCCCGCAAACACTGACAATCCCACTTGAGAGATACTTTACAAATATCCTCGCAGCTAAGGCCTTAAAGTGTCCAGGTCATCAAATCAGGGAAAGTAGAAAACGGTCACAGCCCAGAGGAGAGCAGGGAAACGTGATGAGTAAATTAATTCTGGAGGCCGGATGCGATCCTTGTGAAGGAAAGAGACATTAGATAAAAACCAAAGAAATCTGTGGCAGCGCCTGTGGCTCAAAGGAGTAGGGCTCCAGCCCCATATGCTAGAGGTGTCGGGTTCAAATCCAGCCCCGGAAAAAAAATAATCAAAGAAATCTGAATAAAGTTTCTACTTTAGTTAATAATAACCTATCAGTATTGCTTCAGCAATTGTGACCATGAAATATATTAATGTGATAGGCTTCCACTAGACAATCCTGTGTAAGGTGTGTGGGAACTCTATTATTTCCCTGTTTTTGTATATATATAAAACTATTCTAAATATGAAAGTTTATTTAAGAAATTCAAACAAAGGAGATAGTTATTTCATAGTGGGAGCTGTTACTAGCCTAAAGGATCAGTATTCTGCATATCATTCTGGCATTCAAAGATCAACTCAAATACAGAATCTAAATACAAGACCATCTAGAACATTTCCGTGTATCTGAAAGGTACAACCCTGCAGTAGTAAAAATTATTTTGGACTCTTCACAACGTGATTTTTCTTCACTATTTGTTTCCGTCTTCTTACGCAGGCATGGCCATACTTTTATGATTTGACACCCTTCGTCTAAATTTTATAAGCAGAAGTGCTCTAAGTTTTCTTTCTCATTTGATGCTGGGTTTACTCAGCAAAAGGTTGAGCAGGTGGAGAATGAGCGAAAAGGATCAGGGAGGCCGCCAAGCCCGGTTGCAGTTTGCTAACGTGCTGGGTCCCTGTGAACCACTCGCCATGGAGGGGGTGGCTGCCTTCATCTGGGCATCCCGTCGGCATCCTAGGTGCTGTCCGCGTCCTCACGTTCATCAGCTTTATCCAGAAAGGCAAAGATGCTCTTGTCATAGGGGAAATTGTTCCTCACTGTCATTCTAACTATCCTCCCCCCAACCCCAAACATTTAAAAGAATATTTTAAATATTCTTTTAAGCCAGTATTTTAAAGAATATTTTTAGTCACTGAGAAAACTCAGTTTGGAAGATACTGGCATTCACGTTCATGGATGCAGGTAAATAAAATATTCTACTTTAAGCTCGCTGTGTCCAGGTGGTGTCTGTGTTGATATTTATTTGATATCTTCACTTTTAAACGGTCGATTGTGTTATTAAATAACTAAGTTCTAAGGTAAAGGACAAATCCAAAAGTAATGTTACCTTAGTTTGTGCACCTGTGATGAGTCAAACTCAGTTTTAAAGGCCGAGTTATGATCCTGGTGTGTGTATTTGTCACTCACTCATTCAGTTATCTGTCATTCAATAACTTTCTATACACAAAGTTATGTTAAGATCCTGGAAATACAGCAGTGAACTAAGGCAGTTCAGTTTCTCCCTTCATGGGTCATACACGTTAAATATAATTAATGAAAAGAAAATTACCGTACCATCATTTCATTAGATGAAAACTGACAACTCTCTATAAGAAAAACATTGACATAAAAAAAAAAAAATTTCACCGTAGGAAAGTGAGTAAAAAACTTTGAAGACCTGGTCTTTATTTGGATTTTTATAATGTATAGTAGCAGTTTTATAAATGTATAGAAGTACTGAGAAAGAGAGTATAATGTATGATTCAAGATACAGCAGAACTTCCATAGCTGATCACCTCCCTATACTGACCACTTCCTTAAGTTGACTTAATTTTCATGGACTGGACATGCACCACATGTACATATCAGTATAGCAGGCCTAGTTCCTTATGCTGGCCAGCTGTATATGTTGACCAGTTTGTTAAAGTATGTTGGGTAGTCAAGTTACAGAGATTCTACTGTAATTGGTAAAAATATTCACTACTTAAAACAGGTCTCATTTATTTTTGTTGCTGTGCTGTGACTGCCTTTGGGGTCTTTATAAATTCTTTTCCTAAGCTGGTATCTGTATGAGTTTTTCCAATCTATCCTTCTAAAGTTCTTATAATCGCTTGCCTTAGGTTTGAGTCTGTTATCCACCATGAGTTAATTTTTGTGAGTGCTGAGAGGTACACATCCTGTTTTGGTCTTTAACATGTGGTCATCCAGTTTCCCAGCACCATTTGTTGAAGAGGGATTCTTTTCCCCAGTGTGTGTTTTTGTCTGCTTTGTCTGTGGATCAGATGGCGATATGGGGATGGTTTTGTACCTGGATTTTCCATTCATATCTATTGGTCTATGCTTCTGTTTTTGTTCCATGCTGTTTTGGTGACTATAGCTTTGTAGTATAGCTTGCGGTCTGAAATGGTCATGCCTCCAAATTGGTTCTTTTTTGCTTAGGTTGCTTTGGCCATTCAGGGTCTTTTCTGGTTCCATACAAAGCATAAAAATAATTTTTTTCTAGATCTTAAAAACAGAGCATTGATATTTTCATGGGGAGTGCATTGAATCTGTAATTGCTTTGGATAATATAGATAAACACTATAATAATGATGATTTTGCCAATCCATGAGCGTGATGTTTTTCCATTTGTTTATATCCACTGTGATTTCCTTCCTCAGTGCTTCCTAGTTCTCCCTGTAGAAGTCTTTTATCTCCCTCATTAGATATGTTCCTGGGTATTTTATTTTCTTTGTTACTGTTGTGAAAGGCATTGAGTCTCTGATTTGATTTTCAGCTTGACTGTTGTTGATGTATAGGAATGCTACTGATTTGTGTACATGGATTTTGTAATTTGAGATGCTACTGAATTACTCATCAATTCCAGGAGTTCTTGGTGGAGTCTTTGGAGTTTTGTAGATATAAGATCATATTGTCAGTAAAGAGTGATATTTGACTTTTTCTCCCTATTTGAATTCCCTTTGATTTAATTCTCTGGTTAGAACTTCCAGCACTATGTTGAACAGAAATTATAAAGCTTCTGTACAGCCAATGAAACAGTCAATAGATTTAATAGACAATCTGCAAAATGGGAGAAAATATTTGCATGTTATATACCCACTAAAGGGCTAATAACCAGAATCTACAAAGAATACGAGCAAATTAGCAAGAAGACATCAAACAATTCCATTACAAAAAAATGGGCAAAAGACGCCAGCAAATGTTTTTGGAAAGTAGATAGATTAATGCCCAATAAACATTAAAAATACTCAGTGTCTCTAATTATCAGGGAATGTAAATCAAAACCACATGAGATGTCCCCTAACCCCAGTGAAAATGACTTTTATCCCAGTGTCCAAACAACAGATCCTGGCATAGATGTTTGCAGAAAGGGGACTTATACACTGCTGGTGAGACTGCCAACTAGTACAGCCTCTGGAAAGGCAGTGTGGAGATGCCTCAAAGAACTGAAAGTAAACCTGTCATTTGATCCAGCAATCCTATGCCTGGATATTTACCTAAAGGAAAAAAAGTTATTGTATAGAAAAGACACCCAATTTAAATGCTCCCAGATTCGTGAAAAAGACCCTGCTTAGTCTGAGCAATACGATATCCCATAGCACCATAATAACAGGGGACTTTAATACCCCTCTCTCAGAGCTGGACATATCCTCTAAACAGAAATTAAATAAAGGTATTAGAGACTTAAATGAGACTTTAGTACAACTGTGCTTGGTAGATGTATATAGAACACTCCATCCC
The DNA here is from genome assembly GCA_963574655.1 of Perodicticus potto. NCBI lineage: Eukaryota > Metazoa > Chordata > Mammalia > Primates > Lorisidae > Perodicticus > Perodicticus potto. The sequence continues at coordinate 21,244 of CAUYRH010119418.1, forward strand.
AAAGATATAGAACATACATTCCTCTCATCATCCCATGGAACATTCTCCAAAATTGACCATGTCCTAGGACACAAAACAAACCTCAGCAGGATCAAAAGAATTGAAATTCTACCTTGCATCCTTTCAGACCACAAGGCACTAAAAGTGGAACTCAACTCCAACAAAAATGCTCAACCTCACACAAAGGCATGGAAGTTAAACAACCTTATGCTGAATGACATTTGCTTGCAGCAAGAAATAAAAAAGGAAATCATTAACTTCCTTGAGTATAACAACAATGAAGACACAAATTACCAAAACCTATGGGATACAGCAAAAGCAGTCCTGAGAGGAAAATTTATCACTTTAGAAGCCTACATTTGAAAAACAGAAAGACAGCATATCAGCAAACTCACAAACCATCTGATGGAAATGGAAAAAGAAGAACAATCTAAGCCTAAACCCAGCAGAAGAAAAGAAATATCCAAAATTAAATCAGAGATCAATGAAATTGAAAACAAAAGAATCATTCAGAAAATTAATGAAACAAGAAACTGGTTTCTTGAAAAAGTAAATAAAATACATAAGCCTTTGGCCAGACTAACTACAAATAAAAAGGTAAAATCTCTAGTAACTTCAATCAGAAATGATAAAAGGGAAATAACTACTGATGCTACAGAAATACAAGAGATTATCTTTGAATACTACCAAAAACTTTATGCCCAGGAATTTGACAACGTCAAGGAAATGGAACAATATTTGGAATTACACCCTCTCCCTAGACTTAGCCCAGATGAAATAGATCTCCTGAACAGACCAATTTCAAGCACTGAGATCAAAGAAACAATAAAAAATCTCCCAACAAAAAAATGCCCTTGTCAGGGCTTCACACAAGAATTTTATCAAACTTTCAAAGAAGAGCTTATTCCTATACTAAAAAAATTATTCCAAAAAATTGAGGAGGAAGGAATCTTCCCCAATATGTTTTATGAAGGAAATATCACCCTGATACCCAAACCAGGTAAAGACCCAACTAAAAAGGAGAATTTCAGACCAATTTCACTAATGAATATTATTGCAAAAATTCTCAACAAAATCTTGACCAATAGATTACAGCTTATCATCAAAAAAGTCATACATCATGATCGAGTAGGTTTCATCCCAGAGATGCGGGGTTGGCTTAATATTCGAAAGTCCATAAATGTTATCCACCATATCAACAGAACCAAAACCAAGGACTATATGATCCTCTCAATAGATGCAGAAAAAGCATTTGATAAAATTCAGCGTCCTTTTCTAATTAGAACACAGAAGAGTATAGATATAGGTGGCACGTTTCTTAAACTGATCGAGGCTATCTATGATAAACCCACAACTAATATTTTACTGAATGGAGTAAAACTAAAAGCTTTTTCTCTTAGAACTGGAACGAGACAAGGTTGTCCTTTGTCACCATTGCTATTCAACATAGTACTGGAAGTTCTAGCCAATACAGTTAGACAAGACAAGAAAATAAAGGGCATACAGATGGGTGCAGAGGAGGTCAAACTGTCCCTCTTTGCTGATGATATGATCTTATACTTAGAGAACCCCAAAGACTCAACTACAAGACTCTTGGAAGTCATCAAAAAATACAGTAAAGTCTCAGGATATAAAATCAATGTGCACAAGTCAGTTGACTTTGTATATGCCAATAGCAGTTAAGATGAGAGGTTAATTAAGGAAACAACTCCCTTCACCATAGCCCCAAAGAAAATTAAATACTTAGGAATATACCTAACAAAAGAAGTGAAAGACCTCTTTAAAGAAAATTATGAAGCCCTAAGAAAGGAAATAGCAGAGGACTTTAACAATTACTTCTTATTAAACCCAAACTGGCAGAGAAGAATCTATGGTATCGTCTCTGGAATCAGGAACGATATAACAGAATTATCTCTTAGTTTGCTAGCTCCCTCACAAGAGAGACCACCTGATTAATGTCTGGCACATAAAAATTCCAAGTCCTTAAGAGGTGCCCAGTAAATATTCTTTGGCAAAAAAATGGGTTTCACTTTTTCTCATTTGTAATATAAAGGGTTTGTGTTCAATAAATTATCCAAGCTTTAACTAGGACCAATCTGAGATTCTAATGAGCGGTATATGGGGTTTAAAAAACACAGGCAGGACCTCTCTTCCCAATAAAGATAGAGTAACAGGCACTGAATTAACTAACATGTCTAAAACAAATAGAAAACTAGTTAAGATATATGAAATAAGGATTTTTCAGACTTTGACAATGGGCAACTATGGTTCCCAAGAAAGGAGAATAAAACAAGTTAGAACCCACAGTTACACCTTCTTATAGGCCAGAGGGTTGAGACAGTGTGTTAGTCAAGGCTCTCCAGAAGAATACAAAGAGATTTATTATAAGGCATTTGCTTAGGAAATTATGGAGGCTGATCCAAAATCTGCAGTATAGGCCTATAGGCTGAAGACTCAGGATAGCTGATTGTGAAGATGAGGGCTGAAGGCCTTTTGGTAAAGAGTTCCCTCTCATTTAGGGAGACCAGTCTGTTTGTTTTATTCACCCCTTCAACTGATTGGATGAGTACCACCTACATTAATAGAGGGCAATATGCTTTACTCAGGGTTTACTGAGTTACATGTTATTCTTAACTAAAACTTTCTCAGAAAAAGACCCAAAAGCAAAATTCAGTAAGCAATTGTTGAGAGAATTCATTGCTATGGAGAATGTTAAGGAAGATTTTTAGGATGTAAGATGATACTACATAAGTTGTACATGTATATAAACATAGGATGAATTGTGCTTGAAATGGTAAATATATGGGTAAACTTTTCTGCCTTATTTTTAACCTTTTGAAGGATATGTGACTATTACAGTGACAGTAACAATAACTATAGTATAGGCCAGGAGGGAGAAGTGAAAGTATAGTATTAGGTTCTTATAAGATTCTTACAGTCTGTGTGGATGGGCATAATATTAATTGAAAGTAGATTTTGATAAGTTAAAGATGTATATTTGAAATCTGATTGCAAGCACCAAAACCAACCAACAAAACAAAAAAGGTATATCTAATTGAACAATAAAGAAGATAAAATCGAATCTTTTAAAAGCTCAATTAAATATAAAGAAAATTAAGAAACTAGGGAAAGGTAAACAAAGAACAGATGGGGCAAAGAGAAAACAAAGAGTATGGAAACATACTCTAAATGGGAAGATACAGACAGGTTAAACATTGAGGAGAAACAAAGATACCCCATGGAAAAACCAGAGTCAGGTTTCGTGGCTCCTGCCTGTAATTTTAGCCACTGAGGCTGGGGTTTGAACAGGAGCATTGCTTGAGGCCAAGACATTGAGACCACTCTGGGTAACATTATGTGAGACCAAGGGCACAGTGGCCTGTGTTTGTAGTCTCAGCGGCTGCAATGAACTATGATTGCACCATTGTACTCCAGCCTGGGCAACACTGTCTCTAAAAACAAACAAAAACTAATCCAAAGTGACCTCAAATGGCTATATTAATAAATAACAAAATAGATTTCAGAATAAGAAATATTACCAGAGATGAATAGTGATACTTCATCATAATAAAGCGATAAATGCATCAAAAATGCAGACAAATCTTGAATACATATGTCACTAATAATTTTTTTTTTTTAATTTTTACTAAATCATAATTGTGTACATTGGTGCTATCATGGAGCACAATGTGCTGACTTTATATACAATCTGAAATATTTTCATCGAACTATTTAACATAGCCTTCATGGCCTTTTAATCACTATATGAAGACATTTATATTCTACATTTAGTAATTTTCACTTGTACCCTTGTAAGATGCACC
>CAUYRH010119421.1:0-13074 GCA_963574655.1 Perodicticus potto
GTGGGCCTCTGCAGTCCAAGCTACTTGGGAGGCAGAGGCAGGAGACTCGCTTGAGCCCAGGAATTGGAGGTTGCTGTGAGCTGTAATGCCACAGAACTCTATCCAGGGTGACAGCTTGAGGCTCTGTCTCAAAAAAAATCATTCCTGGTAACTCATGATGATACTAGCACAATTAGAATAGAAAATATCCAGGCGGTGCCTATGGCTCATCGAGTAGGGCACTGGCCCCATATATCAAAAGTGCTGGGTTCAAACCCGGCCTCGGCTGAACTGCAAAACAGAAAAATAGCCGGCGTTGTGGTGGGTGCCTGTAGTCCCAGCTACTCAAGAGGCTGAGGCAAGAGAATCACCTAAGCCCAGGAGTTGGAGGTTGCTGTGAGCTGTGTGACGCCACGGCACTCTACCAAGGGTGACAGAATGAGACTCTGTCTCTACAAAAAAAAATAAATAAATAATTTTCTTTGTATCCCCCTGCCTCTTTCCTATCACTATGGATTTATGTATTTTTATTTTCACATGCTACTCCATTACCATTGTTCTTTTTGATGTACAAATTATGCTTAATATGACCAGTAGAAATGTTTTCAAGCCAGCTCCTGTGTTGTCTTGATGTGTCCCTACAAATCAATAAGCACTTACTTGCTTACAAGCACAACATAATATCCTATTTCACTTTTACTTTTCCTGCTCCAGCCTTGGACCTAGCCATTTCTTCAAGTATCCCTTGATTCCTTTTAGTGGGAAATAGTGATGCTAGGGTGCTAGGTTTACTCACCATTACTGGGGGTCATCACTCTTAGGCCCTGTCATGAGTTCATCACATAATCCAGTTTGAATCCAACCTCTTCAAAGTTCTTCCTCACTTTTCTGTTTTCCATGTTTCTATCTTTCTTCTCCATAGTGAGGACCTGTTTCCAACAATATCAATATATTAATGTTGTAATAAAACAGTGTTAGAATTACTATACAAAAAAATCAACAACCAATGCATTGGTTGTTTATTATAAAGCCTATATATTAAGACTATAAAGAACTTACATTGAAGTAAAATTAAGATTTTTTTATAGTTCTGTTTCTCCTTAGACTATATCCCAGTACAGGAATAGAGTCAGAGTACTGTGTCCAAAAGCTACTTGAATGAATTCTTTTTTCTGTTTAATCATTGCTTTGATATGCAATTAGGTTCATTTGTTTCATTTTTGCTAAGTATAAAGATTTGCTTGTTCTTAATGTGACTGTATAAAACATTTTCATGATTCAAAAGCTAAAACAATATAAAAACTTTTGCTCAAAGAAATCTCATCTCTATCCCTATCTCATCCACCCTATTCCTACCATCCCCACAGATGGTAGGTACATCCTTCACTTTTTTTTGCAAATATAGGCAAATATACACGCATATGTGCATACATATGCAGTTTGCTGCACGTGTGCTCATATACATTCTTCCTACTTCTCTTGCAGGGTACACACTACATATATTTGTACTTTGCTTTGTTCACTTTATATACTCTGAAAGTCTCTCAACATTAGTTCATAGAGAAAGTTGTCATTTTTTTTAACTATTGAATAATCTATCATACGACTACTTCAAGATTTATTCAACTAATCTCTTGTGGGTGAGCCTATAGAATATTACCAGTAGTTTGCTATTAACAGTTATACCACAGTGATTTTATTTCACATTTACAGGGATATAACTTCAGGATAAATTTCTAGAGGTGGATTTAAAGTAAGTGCACATACAGTGTTGCTGGTGAATTCTCTTCTACAAGGGTTGTACTACTATGCAGTGCCACCAGCAAAGTATGAAAGTGTGAGATCTCTAAAAAATAGCTGGGCCGGACCAGGCGCAATGGCTCACGCTTCTAATCCTAGTACTTGAGAGGCTGAGGCAGGTGGACTGCCTGAGACTAGCTTGAGTCAGAGCGAGACCTTGTCTCTAAAATCATCCGGGCGTTGTGGCAGGCACATGTAGTCCCAGCTTCTTCGGAGGCTGAGGCAAGAAAATTGCGTGAGCCCAAGAGTTTGAGGTTGCTGTGAGTATGTCACGGCACTCTATCAAGGGCGACGAAGTGAGACTCTGTCTTAAAAAAATAATAATAATTACAGATAAATAAATAAAATGAAAAATAGCCAAGCACTGTGGCAGGTGCCTGTAGCCTCAACTACTCAAGAGGCTGAGGCAGGAGGATTGCTCCAGCCCAGGAGTTTGAAGTTGCTGTGAGCTATGATACATGGCACTCTACCAAAGGTGACAGAGTGAGACTCTGTCTCAAAAAAGATACATATTTATATAGTTGACATTTTCATCTTTTACTGTATCTGAATTTAAAATTATTATTTTTCTTGGACAGTGACTGACCACTGATGCTTCTGGTGGCTTCAGCTCTCTTTGAGACAAAAGAGCTCTGTGGGGAAAGCATGAACACCTATGCAAAATGAGCGTTCTTTTAAGAAATCTGCAATCAAGGTGTTAGCAGGGTAATATTCCTACTGAAGGCTGTAGGCCTAAGGAAAAAAATCCTTCCTGTTTCTTTCAGATTCTGGCATCTTCTGATATTCCCTGGCTTATGGAAGCATAACCGCAATTTCTGGCTCCATCATCAGATGACCAAACTTGTGCCTGTTTCTCTTTTTCTCATGAGGGCAGTTATCATTAGATTCAGGTTCCACCCTGTGTTAATCCAGTATAGTATGCTATATTTAAGAAGGTGTTATTTTAAAGTGCAGAAAGGATGGTTCACTCAAGAAATGATATTAAATTAGTAGGGTAAAAATTGGGGGGGGGGGTAAATGTTAAATCTCTACCACATTAAGTACAGGTAGTCTCCAAGTTACAAACATCCGACTGATGTACAACCTGCATGTACGAATAGAGGCTATTACAGGCAATAAATAAATTACCTGTTCCAACTTACATATAAATTCAACTTAAGAACAAACCTACAGAACTTATCTCATTAGTAACCTGGACACTGCCTCTAAAAAATTAAATACTGTTAGGTTGAAAGATTGGAACTCTAAATCCAGCTCCACTACAATAAAACCAGATGTCCTTGAAGAAAGTCCTGTAACATCTCTGGACTTCAATTTTCTATGCTATGAAATAAGCCTTAAAATTGCATATTTGCACTGACTATTAAACTATTAACTAGCCACATATGGCTATTAAGCATGTGAAATTTCAGCCTAAATTGAGATGTGCTGTACCTGTAAAACACACACTGAATTTGGAAAGCTTGGTATAAAAACAATGCAATATATCTTATTAATATTTTATACTGATTGCATGTTGCAGTGGTAATATTTTGGACATATTGTGTTAAATAAAATGTATTACTTAAGTTTCACTTCTTTTGTTTCTTTTCGTGCAGCTGCTGAAAAATGTAAAATTACATATATGGCTTGCATTATATTTCTATTGAACAGCACTGCTGTATTGTGTTAGTTTGGGGAACTCACAGTGTGGATGGAGAAAGATTTCTCACACAATGTTCAGCATAGAAAGACGTAAAAGTTTATTTTACTTTAAAGACTGAATAGTTTTAAAGAATAGTTTTAAGAAAGAAAGAAAGTTTACTTCCCAAAGGTGGTGAAGTGACAAGAGAGACAAGAGAAAAAAAGGGTAAATGTTGGCGGAGAGAATAGAGGATTCAAGGCTTTTACTAGAGGGGCAAAGAGAAAGAATAAAAGTGATTTTTGCCAACTGATAGGAAAAGCAGCTATAGAACTGCTGCATCTGGTTTTTTCCTTCCTTTCCCCTCTCTCTTTTCTGAGCAGAGAACTTGCACCCCTTACTGTCCAGTTAAAGCTTTTCAAGACTGTGAAACAAACTCTCTGAGATACAAGTAAAGTTTAAAGACCAGTTGAGCCCAAGGTGTTTAATCAAAACAAAGGAGGTAGTTGGACTGTTGAGTTTTCTGTTCCAAGGAGCAATCATGTCCTGTGAGTTTATTTCTCTTTCTTTCTGCTTGATAGTTTAATCTCTCTCTTTTAGCTAGGTTATTATCAAGATATCCTTCCATATAGTATTCAAGGCTATACCAAGTATAAGCCTATGGCTAGTATTTTGCAGTTGTTGAAGTCAAAATAAAAATGTAGAGAAGAACCTCTAATGTTTTAAGTGGGAGGAAAGAATTGCAGTTCAGGCCATACATGCAGACTGAGTAGTAAAAAGAAGAGATCTTATAAAAAGGAAATATGTTACATACTGCCCTTTGAGAAAGTTCATTGGCATTAAGTGTTTGCAGACCTGGCAAATTCTAATTGGTAGGTGATGGGTGTGGTTAAAATTAGTCCTAAAGTTATAGCTGTAAGATAAAATTGATCTTAGGTTACAAGCAATTTCATTAACTGGGCTCACAGAGAATTTTATATTTGGAACAATGTTATGTGCCTGAGTGCTTCCCTCCCTCCCCCACAGGAACTGTATTAAAGGCATTAGGAAGGTTGAGAACCGCTGTTCTATAGGAATGAGCAGGTAAAGAACCAATATCCTAGAGCAACAAAAGTTAATCTTGAAAGAGACCTATGTAACTAAAGAAACAAGCATTTGGGGCTGCCCTGTATCAGAGTCTAACTCATTTCTCTCTCTTTTTGGAAACATTTCACTGCCATACTTAGTAAGAAATCAAGGGTTATTTTTATTCTAAAGGCTGTAGATAGAACAAAATAAAAAGTCAAGACACAGATCAGTGATTTATATGGTAATTACTTTATCTTTAAATTGATATTTATATAATGAAGGAAGGATTGGGAGGCTGAGGAGGGAGAATTGCTTGAGCTCAGGAGTTGGAGACTTGCCTGAGTGAGAGTAAAACCCCCATTCATAAAAAAATGAACAACCCAGCTGGGTGCCACAAAAGCGCCTCTAATCCCAGAGGCTTCTGAAGGCTAAGGCATCAGGATGCCCACAGCCCAAGTCTGATGTTGCAGTGAGTTCTGACACCAATGCACAGGGCATAGGGTGGGACTCTGTCTCAACAACATCAACAACAAAAGCAAAGAATAAAAATAAATAAATAAACAAGGAAAGAAAAAGTAAGAAAACAAAACAAACTAAAAAGAACAGTAAGAGTGGGGGAAATAGCATTACATCCCTACTATACTAAATTTTAAAAAGACTAAAGGAGTTAAATGTTTCTTATTGTGATCTAAAAATACAAGATCATGGTTGTGGTAGGAAAAAACTAGGGATAATTAAATAAATAATAATCCTTAGTTGTGAAGGCTTTTCTTCACATGATCCCAGTGTTAACAATTATAAAAGTTCATCAGACTTAAAATATAAAACTAAAAATTTTGGTTAGCTAATGACATCATAAGTCAAATAGAGAGATGTACTTGTCATATGATATAGACAAGCATTCCTAATCATGATATAAAACAATTCAATAATTAAAAGAAAATGGAAAAAAAGTATGAATGGGAAATTCACTGAGGAAATACATATGGCCAATATACACTTGAGAAGAGAATCAAAAAAAAGTATGAATGGGAAATTCACTGAGGAAATACATCTGGCCAATATACACTTGACAAGAGACCCACATTAATATTCAAAGTACTGCAAAATGTTTTGATTATTTTGCATTGTCAAACTATTTTGGCAATGTTTTATATTAGCAAAGATTTAAAAAATTATGAGAGCCATGTGATGATAGTTTGGAAAAACAGATACTTTTATATACTACAGATTCTCAAATGATATCTTTTCATTCATGAACGAAAAAAATTGGTTTAGATATATGTCATTTTGCTTAAAGTCATAATTTCCAAGAATCTATTGATGATATTAAGTGAAGACTTACTATATTAGCTTGAATGTATCTATATTTAGTCTTATTGGATAGACAAAGTTTATGCATGACATAGTTTGAAAATAGGAAATCAGTAGCTTTTACATTTATTTATTTATTATTTATTTATTTATTTATTTTGAGACAGAACCTCAGCCTGTTGCCCTGGGTAGAGTGCTGTCGCATAACAGCTCACAGCAACCTCCAACTCCTGGACTCAAGCGATTCTCCTGCCTCTCCCTCCCAAGTAGCTGGGACTACAGGCACCTGCCACAAGGCCTGGCTATTTTTTGGTTGCAGCCATTGTTGTTTGGCAGCCGGGCTGGATTCGAACCCACAAGCTCAGGTGTGTGTGGCTGGCACCTTAGCCACTTGAGCCACAGGCGCTGAGCCAAGCTTTCACATTTAATACAATAATTTCACTTTGAGAATGTGTCTATCGGGGTGGCCCCTATGGCTCAAAGGAGTAGGCAGCTGGCCCCATATGCCAAAGGTGGCAGGTTCAAGCCCAGCTGCGGCCAAAAACTGCAAAAAAGAAAAAGAATATGTCTATCTATAAATCCTCACAAATCTACATACCTATATGAATACTTATCATAGCCATCTTGTGATATAGTAAAACACTGTAAACAATTTAAATGCCAAGCTATAGAAACTATTTAAATAAACTACAGTGAATCTTTTAGATAAAATATATTCATTATAATATGCAAGATATTTCATAACATATATCTAAACCAATTTCATATTATATTACTATTACAAATAATATGTACATTATTAGTGCATTATGCTTAAAAAATTGTATGTTTGTATATGCATAGAAAAATATTCTAGGAGGATATTAAACCAATATACTAATAGTATTTTTATGAATGTTAGAAATAGAAAAAATAAAAAAAATTAAAAAAGAAATAGAAAATATTTTCATTTTCTAATGTATGTATTTTATATCATTTCATTTTTTATATTTTATAGTACAGGAAAAAAGAACTGTTTGAACAAAACACTAAGAATACAACTATTTTCCTGGAGTTGGGTAACTATTGGGGCATAACTGTATTCTCTGACTGCTGAGAATAGTTTACATGGTATATCATAGCATTTAAAACTCTATTTTCTCAGTTTTTCTTCTGTTTATTTGTTTTTTGTTTTTTTTTAAACAAGTGAACAGTTTATTAAGAATTAAACAAAGGTATGATATGATACTATTATACCTATCTTGAGTGTCTTGCTTGTACTGTATCATATCATATCTTCTGTTTATTTGAAAGGTATAAATTTCAAGAAATTTCTCCCATAGTTTTCCTCAATGCTCAAAACTCCTGAATTTTATCTGAAATTATTTTAAAGAATTTACCATTAGGAAGCAAGAACAAGTATGGCAAAACATACATACAGGGATGTTTATGATATATTTATATTAATATAAAATGGCCATATCTAACACTAGGGGATATATTTGTCTTTTCTTTCACCAATACTACACTTTCTTGATTACTGTAGCTTTATAGGAAGTCTTAAAGTTGGGTAGTGTCAGTCTTCCAACTTTGCTCTTCTCCTTCAATATTATATTGGCAATTCTGGGTCTTTTGCCTTTCCATATAAACTTAAGTATCACTTAGGAGGCTGAGGTGGGAGGATTGCTTGAGCCCAGTAGTTCTGAAGTTACAGTGAGCATCACTGCACTCCAGCCTGAACTGTTATGCGAGATAAGGACCACGGACTCAAATTAGGAGTTCAAAAAGGAGTCTTTTATTAGCAGCGGGGCTGTCTCAGCAAAGTCTAAAGCAGACTAAGCGAGAGAGCGCAGAAAGGTCTGAAATTGAGGGTTTTATAGTCTGAAAGTTGGCAAAGGAAGCAAAAAGCAATTGTGGGGTCAGAATGACGCTTTTTACAGAAGCAAACCTTGCAATTTAGCAGATAGGTAACACAAAGGTAACATAACGCAGATCTGGCAATTAGCGGATAAGTAAAACAATTTATCACAGCACTTAGCTTGTTAATTTAACTCTTATCTTTATTTTGTTCCGGCCAGATCTAAGAGTGATGGGGCTTGGCATCATTTCATTTACCTCTTTTTCCCCTCCCATGTACCCAGCCCCCTGGTCTTATGCTGGGTGGTTTGAGGCTGCCATGAGGCCTCTGGCATCCATCTCAGAGCAACAGAGCAAAACTCTTTCAAAAAAGAGAGAAAAGAAAAAGAGGAAAGGAAAGGAAGAAAAGGAAAGAAAAGATGAAAGGAAATTTTAGTATCAACTTGTCAATATCCACAAACTAATTTATAACTTACTGGAAATTTTGTTGGGATTATTTTGAATCCATAGATCAAGTTGAGAAGAACTGACATTATTGTCAGTATGGAATCATGAGCATCTGTTTATTTGAATTTTTTTTTCTTAGACTTCTGTGGTTTTTCTCATACAGGTTTTGTACACATTTTGTTAGATTTATACCTAAATATTTTATTTGGGGGGTGTGTTAATGTAAATGATATTGTGTTTTTGTTTGTTTTTGCAGTTTTTGGCCGGGGCTGGGTTTGAACCTCCGGCATATGGGGCTGGCACCCTACTCCTTTGAGCCACAGGTGCTGCCCTGATGGTATTGTGTTTTTAATTTTAAATTCTACTTGTTCATCGCTGGTATATGGAACACATTTGACTCTTGTATATTAACTTTGTATACTGTGTAACTTTGCTATAATCATTTAAAACTATTTAAACTAAAAATATTTTAAACTATTAAAGTTTAACTGTATTAAACTATTTTAAATTGCATGCAACTTTATGGATATCCTATATATGCCTGGATTCAATTTCCTAGTCTTTTACTGAGGATTTTTAAATCTATATTTATGAAGGATATTAGTCAGTGGTTTTCTTTTCTTATCCTGTCTTCATTTGATTTTGCTACCAGGGTAATGAAGCACACAAAGGTGGATTCTGCGCTGGGACATAATCATTACAACAGGCATATAAGGGAGAAGTCTCATCATTTTTATATTGAATTCATGTGTTTTTGTGAGTTTCCTACGATTGGTTACCACACTGCAAAAATTTTTTAAAGTGTTGTTATTTCCAGCCCTATTAAAGAGGTAACATTACATCTTTACATAGTCTTTGCAAAGTAAATTGAATGGCAGTTAGAAAATTATTGCAAATTTTCTAAATATTCTTTTTTTTCCTGTGCATTTAGACCCAAATCTGGGTGTCAGAAATCCTAGACTCTAGATCTGCCTCATTTCCTGAGGCATTTAGTGATTACCTGTTCATTGTCTCCCATAACCCTAAAACCAAAAAAGTGAAAAATGTTGCTTTTACCTCATGGTCCTCACTGTTTCTTCCTACACCCCAACTTGCCATGCTATTTTTGACAATATACAGATGATTTATTTAAAATTAAAATGTTTTAGATAAACATCAAGTTACTTTAACATGTTTCTAAGAATTATAATAAGTATAACTTATGACATAGAAAAATGACCTTTGCACTTCCAAATTTCTGCAGATGCTGGACTGCTCATGTCAGATTCCTACTGACAAGTACTCTACTTAATGCTATTTCTACTAGGATATGATGGGAATAATGTACTATGGGATTAATATTTAAAAATATCTTCTTACAAAACTCTAAAATCTAAAATTATACCAAGCTTCCATTTGATCCAATCTTATAACTTCTTAACTAATACTATTTCCACTAAATGAGTGGTAATTCAGAATTACTTGACATGAGGGACTAAATAATTCCTATGGTTTCATATCTTTGGGTTGAATTTTATTTGAAAATTCAACTAACCCTTAATGTGGGTTGCATTGACTTTCAGTGTTTTCAAATAGAGGGAAAATCCAGATATTAATAGTGAGTAACTTATTATAAATGTGTTGGGTGCTGGAGATCACTTGAAGGAACAAGCACTTGGAAAAATGTCAGTACATACTTTCCAAAGAAGGGGGAGCAAATGAAAGTCTTTGTACAATAAAAGGCCGCTGAGGTTCTTGAGAATATCAGTAACTCTGTGAGATGGCAGAACTGTGCTTGAGCAAGCTTTCCCCTTTCAGGTGGGAGAGATGAGTCACTTGTTTTTACATCAAGAACATCTTTATAGCATTTCTGTCAGATTCTATTTCTGAAGACGATGGGCCATGTACTTTATCAATTTTTAGTATACATTCTGAAGTCTTAAGATTTAGGAAGTTTGCCAGAGTCAGAAGCTCCTTTGAAGCAAGATCTGGATCAGAATGGAGTTGTCCTAGAGAAATCATTTACTTCTGGTCCTAGGTTTCTTCAGGTCCTCACAGGACAATTTTGAATTTTGAATGTCTGATTCTACTCAGCATAACCTTCCTCCTCCCTCGGCAATCTGATATTCTAGGGAACTCTGTTGTCTCAGGCCTTTCCAAAGTACCCTCCTAGGAAAAAGGAAAGTGGATCCTCTTTTAAAAAGCCATATATAATCTTGCCCTCAATATAGTTTTGTTTGCTATCTGCATTTTATTTTCTCAAGTCACTGAGTTTTCCTCAGCACACAGAGCTGATGACATCCAATTATGCACTTTCCTCATGGGAACTAGCCTGCTTTGATAAGAACAAATGATACTTTCTAGATTTTTTGTCAGACCTTTGGTTCAGACATCGTGTTTAAAAGTACTTGAAAGAAGCAGAAAGATAAACAAGGTTCTGAACGTCACATCTACCCACCTCCATTCACCATGTTTCTAATCAACTTGCAAATGCCTAAGAAAATAAAATTAGGTCCAATTTTAGAAAATCATAATACCTAAAATTAAATCCAGAAAAAAAATTATTAGGAGGTATACACACTGCTATCTGTATTTTATTATGATTCTCAAGTTTATTCTTGGGAAAGAGAAGAAGGAAGGGAGGAAGGAGTAAAGGGGGGGAGGGAATGTGAGAGGGAAGAAAATGAAATGAAAGTTGTCACCCATCATACTTTTTAGAACAAAGACATAAAGTATGATCACAATTTAAGGCCCACAGTTTGGTAGTAAAACACTAACATACAGGAGGTTCTAGTTTCAATTCCTAGGATTTGGACTCTTAAACTACTGTTCTCTCTTAATACTCACATCAGATTTTCCACTAAATGGTCCCCCCCTTGACTGTTCTTTCTGCTGTCTTTCCCATTTAATGTGTCTTCATCTGTACAAAAGCCTTCCAGTGGCTTCTGTCTCAACTAATCAGCAAAAACTTCCTTACTGACCTGAAAATAATTTCTGTTAAGTGTTTTTCCTTTGATTGTACTTACACTTGTTTGAAAAAACAGGCCCATGTGTGTCCTGCTGTCCACCAAATTAACATTTTGCTGTTCCTCTCTAAGAATATTATCTATATTTTCCCAAAACACACCCAGAAAAAGGGTCCTTTTAAAAACATGTTGTTGGGCAGCGCCAGCACCATATACCGAGGGTGGCGGGTTTACCAGCCCTGGCCAAACTGCAGCAAAAAAAATGGTCGGGCGTTGTGGTGGGCTGTAGTCCCAGCTACTCGGGAGGCTAAGGCAAGAGAATCGCCTAAGCCCAGGAGTTGGAGGTTTCTGTGACCTGTGAGGCCACGAGTGAGACTCTGTCTCTACAAAAAAAAAAAAAAGAATAAATAAATAAAAACATGCTGTATGACTGAAAAAGAAAGTAAAATAATCTGTTTGGAATAGAATAGTCCCACAGCCTTTGCTTCTGTGGTGCAACTGTTAGTGCTTAGCCAAAAAGTTGTTGGTTCGAGCAAAAGTTGTTGGTTGTTGGCCCACTCAGGGACATGCCTAAGTGCCAGCTTTGATAAAAATGTTACTGTCCTATTTTCTCACTTCCAGGATTGTGTCTGACAACATCAGGCTGCCATGATCAGCCAGCCATTTTCAGAAATTGATCAGCTGATTATTTTCAAAAATTAAATGAAAATCCAACTATTGTGGCTCCCCTGATATTCTTTGGAATGGCTACAACATTTCCCTGTTCATTTTTTTTTTTCACTTTAATTATTCTTCTCCCTACTGTACTGTGAAGGAATCTCATTCATTGATTAAAACTTACTGAACTTTCAGATGCCATCAGATATGAGGGCAAATCCCCTTGTCCTGGACCTAACTCTCATTTTATTTCCAGACCATCTCTCTCCTTATGCTGCTGCATTCAGTAGAGTCCACACAGCAAAGAGTAGCAGTAGTCACTTGTCCAAGGTCCTACAGAGCTCACCCCTCCACATACAGCTGGTGTAGCCTCTACTTGAATCAGTTACTTGGGTCTAGCTTTAAACATCCTAAGGAATCACAAATGAGAATAACAAAGACCAGTATCTAAGATATCTGGTTTTCAGTGACTTTGGTATTTTCCTAAATCAGCAGACTCCATTTTTCCTTGCTTACAAATTGAATACCAAAGATGATGTCTAACACTTTTCAAAAGCCCTCTTTTCTTTCTTAGACTGCAATTGTATTTTCCAGAATTGTTAATTTGAACAATTAAAATTGACCCATATTAAGGTTATTCTTTTTAATACTTAAAAGAAAAACAAAGATTAAAAGAAGAGCTAGTCCATCCATAAAGTCCTGATGAAATAATCAATAATTCTTCAGACTATAGAATTGGAGGCAAAGGTGAAAGATAAAAAAAGCATCTCTGTACTGATTTTCAGCCAGTGTGCTGGGAACTTGGCTGCAGGGCACTAACCTGGATAGCCCAGGGTAGCCACAGGCTGCTTACTACCAGAGCTGCTGAAGTCGGTTGGGCACAAGCCACACAGCTACAAAAGACATCACCGGATTTAAGATAAACTCACTCCTCAGCCCACTTTCCTGTCTCCAGTGTCTCCCTTTAACCAAACTTACTTCAGAAAATCAGCTGACAAGGAGTTGGAAATGTGGTTTCAGGGATCTTAGTAATAAAAATTGAAAAGGCAGTTGAGAGCAAACAGACAATGGCCATCACAAAAGTTAGACAAAGTGAATTGTTATTTGTCTTATTCTTCAATCTGTTGTAATTAGCTCAATGCACTTCAAGTTAAAGTTCTGCCCTGGACTTTCAAATGGAGCCATAGTAAATGCACATCCAGAATTGCATTAGGTTATTTATTTTTTTCTTTTTATAAGCAATCATACTGATGCAGGACAAGACAGCTCTACAACCGCTGCCTTGGCCCTGGCGGTGCTGATGCTGTGACAGATGAAGAAACCGGCTTGAAAAAGAACCAACCACCTGTGCGGAAAACACTGGCGCCTTGCTGTCTGCTCCTCGTGCACATCTGACTGGTCAATAAC
>CAUYRH010119422.1:0-23130 GCA_963574655.1 Perodicticus potto
CCGGACATTGACCATCTCATTAGCCAAAAGCAGGCCCATAGTTCCCATTGAAATACTGGTAAGTTTGTTGATTTAACTTTATTTGTTCTTCATTTTAAATATCATATTTGTTCCCGTTTTATTTTTTTACTTCAAAATAAGGTATGTGGAGAGTGCATAGGAATTTGTTCATTTGTTCATAGTTTTTTTTTTTTTTAAACTATACTCCAGGCCGCCAACAGTCTGAGGGACACTGAACTGGCCCCCTATTTAAAAAGTTTGAGGACCCCTGGTGTAAGGAATGCCCCTTACTTCATATGCAGTTCAGAAATTTGAGCTTCCAAAAGCTCTATTTGGGTTTAATTAACTTGCTAGAGCAGCTCATGGAACTCATGGAAAAACTTATATTTAAAGTATATTACAATATATTACAGTATATTTAAAGTATTATTACAAGTATATTCTTCTTCATTACTGTTTAAATATATATATTTTAAACTTAAATTTAAAGTATATTATAATATATTACAGTATATTTAAAATATTATTACAAGTATATTCTTCTTCATTACTGATGAAGAAATGTGTAGGGTGAGGTATAAGGGAAAGGGCATGGAGTTTTCATGCCCCCCCCCCAACATGGGCACTACCACCTTTCAAGATCCTCCATCCTCTGCTGTCCAGAACTTCTCTGGACCCTGTCCTGTGGGTTTTTATGGAGGCATCATTGCATAGGCATCATCAACAACCATGTGCAAATGCTTATCAGCTAAACCCATAAAGCCCTATCTGTTCAGATTCTTCCTGGACTCTCTGTGCAGCCTTCCTTCCTCTAGCATAAGAGGCAGGGTCCTTTATAGAATTAGGACCCCAATCTATTGGAGTCCTGCCTTGGGCAGATGAAAGAAAGGCAGGAGAAGACAGAGACAGAGAGAGAGATGCTATCTCTTCATGCCTAAAGTGCCCCAACATTATAACAAGGTCTGTGGGACTATGGGAGTTATGAGCCAGGATTGCCTAGGTGTCCTTAATATCTTTTCACTTGTCATTGGTTTAATACAGTCTGAGATTTCTGACTCCATGGTTTTGTGCCTATAATTAATTTGGTAAAATTCTCAACCAGTAATACTTCAAATATTTCATTTGTTTCATTCTCTTTCATCTCTATTGGTATTCTAATTGTAAGCACACCCAAAGAGCCATTCAGACTATATTGCTAGGCTAGCTAAAGGGAAGCCATTTTGCTTCCACTAAGCTTTTGGTTTGTTCTATCTTAAAAGTTTAGAATTAACCTACTGCTTTCTTACACAGCTGTGTAGCACAAATTCAGAAAATGACCTTAAGGAAAAACAGATCAAGAGTTCAGAATATGCCTATTGCAGACTGCTGATGACATGATCCACCACAAAATTTATTGTTTGCTCATAACCATTGAGCAAGTCATGATTTGCACAAAACTTGCTTTCAGCCCATGTACCCCTCTCCCCTTTGTAAGTCGCTCAGTAAGCAGACCTTCACAAGTGTTTCTTACATATCTTTCCCCCTTTGACGAGATAGAAAGACTAGGGAAGGCTAGAGTACGGTACTTGCTCTTTCCCCAGGTGTGATAATGGTTTGGTACATCTTTTACCCAAGTGGACTTTTGTTAGGATAATGCTCCGGGTATATTTAAAATTGGTTTCACACCCCAACCCTCCCCTGTCCCCTTTCACACATCCCTTGCCAGAAACACTAGATAATTTTCTTGGCTCTTCACTATGGAAATCCACTGGATCTCCTTAACTTACGCCTGTAACCCTAAAGACTTTCTTATTTATGCTAGTTTAAAATCACCCTTTGAATATTCCTACCAGTTTATAGTATCAGGAGCTTCTATTCCTGGTAAGCTGATCTTCAATGTAATTTATTCTATTTATTTGATTTTTTGTTTGTTTTGCTAATGTCTCTAGATTTCAGGGTGCCACCATGCCCTGCTACTTCCATTAATTGATGCTTCCCCCCCAAATTAATTGACTTTATGGCATTTTGCTCTTTTGTTTTTGTACAAACAGCAGTTACAACAACCAAGCTCGTTACTATTGGAGACATAGCTGGAAATCAAATGCTTACAATACAATGTTCAAAGAAAACCAGAGTTTCCTTATTTAAAGCAAGAAAAACAGATCAAAATGCAGATTCTCTATGATCAATAAAATATATCAATGTTAAAAGGTTAAAAATATAATGGTAAATACTGATACAGAAATCATTGCAACTCTATTAAATCTACCAGTAGCTTAAAATAGTTTTCTTTGTATGACAGAGTTACTGTTGGTTGTCCTTGCTTTTTTATCATTCTGTATTTTCCAAATTGTGTTCAGGGACAATAGTTTTCTTTTATAATTGCAAATGTGTTTGGAAATGTTGTGGGCTCCAAACAGAGATGTAGCATGGTTATTTAATGACTTTGGATAAAATCTGCCTAATTTAGATTCTTGGCTCACCTCGTTATATTTTGAGCAATCCTGGGTGATTTTCAAAATTTTCAGTGACTCAGATTTCTCGTCTGTAAAATGAGAGTACTAGCACTGCCACCTCATAATGTTGCCATCAGTATTAAGATATTAATACGTGTAAGCTGCCTAGTATTTTAAATACACCCTTTAATATAGTACATGAAATAGGTGATTGAAAAATTATTTTATTTCCATAATTTGTTTAAAAAGATATAATTTATTATTCATTTTCCTTGATGAAGTCATAGTCTGAGCCACTTATCATCTTCTCAAGTGGGCCAATTAACTCTTCCTCACCATCTGTTTGGCCACCGTTCTAGTCCCCTGTTTCCAGTCATGTGCAATGACCTTTAACCATGCGGAAGTCTGAGAATGCTGGAAGAGCACCAGAGTGAAGAATATTTGGCCATGACAATACACTTGAGGGGGGAAATATATATATATATATATATATTTATATATCTGAATAAATATATATATAATATATATATATAGACAGGATGAAATATGTAACTTTTAAAATTGTTTTTGCAATCTTATCTCTGGCTTGCAAATCTAACATCAGTACAATAAAAGTGAATATTATGTTTACCCACTTGACAGTCGTTCCTCTGTGAAATCAATATGTCATTTGTGTGAGGGATTTTTGTGGAGTTGGCAGGGATTGTATTTGACCTTTCTTGTTTATTATACCTTTTGATAATATTTGTTTGTTCCTTAAAAGAACAAACATGTTCTTTTCTGACTTAAAAGAAAAATTAATACATTTCACCAGGACTGAATCTATAAACAGCTTGAATTAATGTTTAACCCATTCTTGGGTTAACTAGATTAACCCATTCTTGGAAAAATTTAGTGAACTTTAATTACTAAAGATGAAAATAAAATAACAATACTGCATTATAGAAAGTCCCTTAATTCATGCTTGTCACAGCTCAACATTTTCTACACCTGCTTAGAACTTTAGTTGACACCCTTGTTTTTCACATGAAAAGCAGTGGTATTTTCATTCTGAAACTATAGTTTTAAATATTATTTTGAAAGAAAATTCTGGAAAATTATATGGAATATTAAAAAATCTATGCAGTATTAAAAAAAGGGTTGGTCCAAGTGTTTATTCAGATTATTTATCTTGTATTCAATAAAAACAAGAAATGGAATGCAAAGAGATATAATAGTTTGATTCTAATATGGAGAGAAAAGACAACTGCATTATTCTCTATGATCAATAAAATATATAATGTTAAAAGGTTAAAAATATAATGGTAAATACTGATAAAAATAGCTTTTTTCTTTTAGCCCTTGCACACAGTATTTATACTTTATATCTATTATATCTTTTAACCTTCACAATTGCCCAGGAAGTACATGCTACTATTAGCATCACTTTATACACATAAGTGATAAAGTGACATCCTTGAGACTCTAAGGATTTTGTCATGGAGATATACAACATTTATAAACAGAGTAACAGGATCATTAGATTTCTATGTATGATAGCTTTCTGTGTTTACAAAAATTAATAAAACTTTGAAGACCAAAAATTCATTTCATAGCTTTCTGTGTTTACAAAAATTAATAAAACGTTGAAGATCAAAAATTCATTTCACTTAAAAACAGAATGAAGTGCTGTACTATTAAAAAATGATACTTTATTTCGTACTCCAACAAACTAAAATGACATTCAGATATAGTTAAAATCCTTAAGTTCAAATGAACTGTGTGTCTCTAATACTTGGAGAATAATTGTTGGTAAACATCTGACATAATAGTAGAAATAAGAATAGATGTAGTGTAACAAATCTGGTTCTAGGCAAAGATGTCAAACGAGGAGAAGAAATCTGGTAGTAGATGGTTTGAATTGACAAAAGAAAATTCATTATAGTAGTATTAACTATAAATAAAACAGACACTTCCTTTTCCTTAAGATTTTCCTCCTTCGTGGATATCAAGTATACAGATAACAAAAAAATTAGTGTGTGGTTAAAATATTTAGAAATCTAAGACTAAAATTGTGAGAAACCCCTATGCAAAAAAAAAAAAGAGGGTGGTTTGTACCATCTTCTCAAGTTAGGAAGGGAGGAAAAGGAAGGACCGACCAGAAAGTGCAGGTATGAGAAATGCTGGGGAGTCCAGAATATTACATAGTTGTAATAATGCTTTATTTAGCCTCATTTTCAAACTGGTTTCTTTCATTTGCAATATACATTTAAATTTCCTGCATGTCTTTATGGCTTGATAGTTAACTTCTTTTTAGCACTGAAGAGTACTCCATTGTCTAGATGAACCACAATTTATTTATTCATTCATCTACTGAAGGATACCTTGATTTCCACAAAGTTATGGAAATTATGTATAAATCTGCTATATACACCCTGTGCACGGATTGTGTGGAAATGAGCTTTAAACTCATCTGAGTAAATATGAAGGAGCACAATCGCTGGATCGCATGCCAACAATATATTTAATATTATGAGAAAATGCCAAACTGTCTTCCAGAGTGGATGCTATAGACTAGATTTTGTCCTGCCAAAATTCATACAGTGAAAGACTAATACCCATTGTGATAGTATTTGGAGGTGGAGCATTTGGGAGATACTTCGGTTTGGATGAGGGCATGTGGGTAGAGCCATCAAAGTAGAATTAGTCCCCTTTTAGTAAGAAACAGAAAAAAAAATCTTGTTTACTTTCATTTGAGCTCACATGGAGAAACTGGCCATCTACAAACCAGAAAGAGACTTCTCTCCAGAACCTATATCACCACCAGCATCTCAGACTTCTAGTCTCCAGACTGAATTTCTGGTGTTTAAATCATCCTATCTGTTACTTTGCTGTCTTGCTGACCTAAGTGACCAGTACAAAAGCGCTACAATTTTACATTGCCACAAACAAGAAATGAGAGTTCCTGTTGCTGCATATCCTTGCCAACATTTAATGGTTTCTGTGTTTTAGATTATGCTAAGAGTCTAACAAATGTACAGTACTATCTCATTTTTGTTTCAATCAGCATTTTTGTGATGACATACGATGTGTACCATCTTCTCATAAGCTCATTTGACATCTTTATATCTATTTAAGTGAGGTTGACTGGTCAGGTCATTTGCTTTTTATTCAACAAACGAAATTTGCTTAATCAGCCAAATTTGTAAAGAAGTTTTTTTCTTGCTTATTAAGAGTTATTGACTTAGGATAACAATCTTTTAATTACATATGTCTTTTGCAAATATTTTCTTCCACTCTGAGGCTTGGCTTCTCATTCCCTCCACTATGTCTGTTGCAGGGCAGAAGATTTTAAATTTAATTAATTCTAGCTTATTGATAATTTATTTAATGTAGTAGATTATTGACTAAGAAATTCTAATTTCTTTTAGTGCAAAGCTTAACAGCTGATATCTCTGACTTTTCACTTTGACACTTCTGGATTCATTTTTATTGTGAAAGTACATACTCATTCTTTCAAAAACATGTTTTAACTTGTGATTACCTTCAAACAAATTTTTAGAGAAATTTTTGTGAAACTATACATACAAGATGTGATAACTAAGTTCATGAACTCATCCTAGACAAAGTGCTACATGCATCATTGCTGAATATCACTATGGTCACCTTCCCATGGGAAGCTATGCATCAACACCACCATCTACTCTGCCCTTTGAAACAATTCTGGAACTCTTTTTTTGGAATGGCCATCAAAGCTGTCTTTCTATTACCCTTGATGTCCTGAATGTCATCAAAATTTCTTCCTTCAATATTTCTTTTTCATCTTTTTCTTTTTCAAAAAAGTCATTTGGGGCCAGATCAGATGAATATGGAGGGTATTCTAATATGGTTATTTGTTTACTGGCTAAAATCTCCCCCCAACAGTGTTGTGTTAGCTGGTGCATTGTTGTGATCAAGAGTCATGAGTTGTTAGCCAAGTTTTCAGTTAAGATTTTCCTGTTTATTTATAAAAGTTTACTTGGTCTGGTATGCTTCTCATACTTAGATGGTTTTGATGCACAATTTGAAAAATTTGTGCAACATTTTCATCAGTTCTGCTTGTTATTTGCTTCCCTGTTCTCTCTTCATTAGTGATTTTTCTCTCCCTTCAGAAAAATGTTCAACCCACTTGTATACATCATTTTCTTCATGGTGTTTCCCATAAATTTGGACTAACATGTCCCTGATTTTATCTACCCTTGCCAAGTTTAACAATAAATTTACATTCTCACATAGGCCACACAAAATTTCCTGCAACAATAATGAACACCATGCAGCAGGACACCACCAGATGTCAACACGAACACAACTGGGAAACACTGATATACCAAGGTTATCAAACCCTACCAAGATCTTTGTACAGTGCTGCCAACATACGTGCATGGTAGCAAGGTCAAAAACTTAATTGTGAGACCTTGTGTAGGATCAAAGATTATATTCTAGTTTTTTTCTTTTCTTGACACTCAATTTACTTGTAAAAATAATGAAATTTATCAATTATTCCCAGCTTTATAGAAACCCAATTTACAAACAAAAATAATTGTGTATATATTTGAGATAGACACGTACAGTGTGATGGTTTATTATATGTGGATATATATATAGCTGAGCGATTAAACCTACACTGAAAAAAATTATGGACTAGCCTACAGTAGTGTGGGGGAAATAGATAATCCATAGAATTCAATACTGTGAAAGAGCGGGAGTGATAGACCTTCTGGAAGAAATTAAAAACTCAGTTTAGGGTCCCCATGAGATCTATTAGTAGGAATCTTTTAAAAAACTATTCAGAGTTTCAATGCCTAGTGAGCTTGTGGATAATTAGGCCTTCAGGTAGAAACATAAATAATGTCACAAAGTAAGAATTTATTAATTTGGTCTGAGACAAATATGGTCTGGATATTTTTAGTTTCTCTACTTTGTACTTGCTAAAAGTGTCTGAAGAACTATATTTGTTTCTGAATTGCCCACTGGAAGTTAATGACTTCTGATTAGCACTATACTAGGCATTGATTAAGGTAATCTCAGGAATAAAGTATAAAAGAAATTATAAGAGAGAATTTTCCATTTTTAATCATCATACAGCCAGTGAAACGGGATCAGTCACATGTCAACACAAAAACAACTGTGAGACACTGATATACTAAAGTTATGAAATCTTATCAGGTTGCATGTATGATGCTACCATCATGTGCATGGTGGCAAGTTTGCACACTTGAATGTCAGATCTTATAAGTCAAAAACTCATGTTATTGGGTGGCACCTGTGGCTCATGGAGTAGGGTGCCAGTCCCATATACTGGAGGTGGTGGGTTCAAACCCACCCCGGGCCAAAAACTGCAAAAAAAGAAAAAAACAATCATGTTATTTCTGAATATGAGTTTCATCATGGAACCAATGCAATGCAAACAGCTTGAAATAAGGTAGTGGGGAAGTGTGTGGCTAATGAATGTACAGTACATGAATGGTTTGAGAAGTTCATTCAGGTCATTTTAAACTTGAAAATGACCCATGTGGGCAACCAGAGACCAAGGTAGATAGATTGATGGGCTGAAGCTATTGTGAAATTGAATTCATCTCAACCAAAGCATGAGTTAGCACCAAGGTTTGACATTATTATTCCAACAAATATTAAACCATCTGAAACAAATTGGCAAGGTAAAGAAGCTGAATAGATGGGTACCAAGTGAATTAAACAAGTGTCAGAAGAGAAATTGTCTCAAAACTTGCCTTTTTTCACTGTCAAGATATAAAGGCGAACCATTTTTCCCCTGTAGTATGTGCAATTTAAAAAGGGATTTTTTTTCTTTTTTATTTCTAAATATTATGGGGATATAAATATTTTGGTTATGTAAATTGCTTTTGTATAGTTTGAGTCAAAGTTCTGTGCACCTGTCACATAGATAATGTGCATTTTACCCCTTAAATGTCTCTGGGTTCTCTATTCTGTTCTATTGATTCATTTGCCTATTCCTCCATTTATACAAAACTATCTTGATTACTGTAGCTTTATAGTAAGCACTGAAAATGGGTAATGTTAGTCCTGAAATTGTTCTTCTTCCAGTTGAATTTGCTATTTGGGGCTTTTGCATTTCCATCTAAACTTTAGAATTAGTTTGTTAATTCCTACAGAATAATTTGTTGGTACTTGATCGGGGTTGTGTTGAATCTGCAGATCAAATTGAGAATAACTCACATTTTCACAACATTGAGTCTTCTTATCCATAAACACGGACTATCATTCTACTAATTTATATCTTGTTTGATTTATGTATCAATTTTATGTAATTACTCATGTAAATCCTGCACGTATTTTATTAGATTAATATCTAAATATCTAAAACAATCTGATGCCCATGCAAATTATGTTATACTTTGAATTTAAATTCCTCTTGTTTATAATTTGCATATGAGATAGCTTTTGACTTTATTATATCAACATTATATCCTGAGACCTTTTTATAATTACTTATTAGTTCCATGATTTTTGTATGTTAATTCTTTGTGATATTCTAAATAATCATATCATCTGCATACAAACAAAAATGTTATTTCTTCCTTCCAAATATATATCCATTTTATTTCTTTTCCATATCTTTTGTTATATGAAATGGAATAAAAAGAGAAATGTCCTCTATTCTATGCTGGCTGACTCACTAAGGAAAAGCTATATGAACACTCTTCCATTAGCTATGATATCCAGTATGATGTTGCCTGGCAGTGGTAAGCAGTGACAACCTTGCCTTCTTTCTTAAGAGGAAAGCTTCTATTTTGTAATCATTAAGAATGAAAGTAGTTATAGAATTAAGTATTTACGTCAATAATGATAGATTCTCAGATAAATTAATTTTCTTTCTCAAGAAACTACGAAAATAAGTGCAACATATTATTTTTTTAACAGAAATAGTTGAACAAGTAACTTGCTATCCTATGTCAGTCTTCTTTGTCACCCATTCTTTATTCTATTTGTCCCTTGCCTATCAATTCTTATTTTATTTTACCTGTCTTTCAAAGTCACCAGTATGGGATTAATTGACTACCTGTCAAATAACATAACTTGTGAAGCTGACAAAAAACTCAGTTTGAAAAACATTGTAGTCTAGTATATTTTTCTAGAACAATGTCCTTTCTTTATATTTTAAAAGAAAGACTTGAGTTTTCGGTTTGTTCATATATACTTACCTAACCAATACAGTTAGTAATAGTCAAGACAGGGTTCATAGAATATATTTACATATGCCATATAATGAACAGTTATTTTCCACATACTGGAGATTATTATTTTTTTTTTTTTTGAGACAGAGCCTCAAGCTATCACCCTGGATAGGGTGCTGTGGCATCACAGCTCACAGCAACCTCCAATTCCTGGGCTCAAGCGAGTCTCCTGCCTCCGCCTCCCAAGTAGCTGGGACTACAGGCACCCGCCACAACGCATGGCTATTTTTTGGTTGCAGCCATCATTGTTTGGCGGGACCAGGCTGGATTCAAACCTGCCAGCTCAGGTGTACGTGGCTGGTGCCTTAGCCCGTTGAGCCACAGGTGCCGAGCCTACAATGGAGATTATTATAGTCACACAGGTAATTGAACATTCTTAAGAATTCTAGGGTTTAATCAGCATGTTGTCAATATAACCACCAAAAATAGATTGCTACCTAACTTTTTAGAATCTATCTTTTGTATTTTTGGACAAAGAAATTATATTCACTGAAATCTATGTGGAAAATCATTGATAAAGTTGATTCTCTGACTTATGCTTCATTACATAGCCATAGAGGCAAACTATTGTCTGCCCAAAACAGCTGGTTGAATGATTTAGAGGATGCTATTTAAGAACATGACACCTAAATAAATTTATGATAAAATTACTATTGTGGTCCTCTAAGGCTTGCATGTTTTTCCTTCTGTAGGAAAAAAAAAACAAAACTTAGCATTATGTGGTCAAGATGACCATATTTTGTGTTAAAATTTTTAGGTGGACTTTGTGTGCAGGTGTGAGTCTTTTATGTTCTTAGAAATTAAGAATGTTAATTCTGTATAAGAAGACTACTCATTACTGCTACATTATCAGTTTATACTTTTTTACCTGAAGTCCCAATGTACTTTAGAGTATCATGGACTTTTTGACATACATTGTGCTTTTCCTGTCAAGTCTACAAAATTCTTTTTTATACAGACATTTACTTAGTAACTTTGTCTGTTCTCACACATTTGGACAGACTAAAATGAGGCACAGAACTCATTAAACAAGTGGTCAGATAATTTAATCTTCCTGGGAATATTTATGTAAATACATGCTAAAGCAATTTGCATGTACTTATTTACATACATATTTCACTAGCCAATCACAATAGAGCACATGCCAACCAATATTGTGAAAAATTGAGGGCATTTAATGGTAAGAAACATGATATTTCTTTTTATTTTTTGCTAAGGACTCTGACAGTTAAATGTTTATGAATCCATCGTCTAGCAGATTGGTGCTGTCAACTAGATAACATAAAAATAGGACTTTAAGTAGAGCAGCTCCCAGAAGCAGATGGGACAGCAGAAAGACTTCAGAATCACCTGTCATTATTTAATGGATGTTTTTGTGACTACCCACAGGATAGAACATAGCTGGTCAAGCCACAAAGACTACATTAACACAGACTTCTGAACTAAATCTTCTCAGTAATGTGGAGATTCTTGTCCAAAAGTAGGAAAGACACAGCTCCATATCTAAATGTGTAACAAAGGTTAATGAAGTACATGTTCAGCTATGGTGGATTAATTTGCATATAAATACCTTTGCTTCTAAACCAAAGTTGCTGTGTACTTCTGAAAGGACCAGATACAAAACATAAAATGTGATTTGTGTATAAAATATTTTTAACTTTTATTTTTTATTTCCTTATCTCCCTCCTCCCATTATTTCTACTTTAACTCTGACATGCTTATCTTGGTCAGACAACTTATTCTATAAATTATTGTAACAATCCACATTACAAATATAGAATATTTAAGCAATGATGAGGTGAACAAAGTTCTAGTCTTCTATAGACTATGTATGTATTAAGAAAAATATATAATGATAGGTAAAAAGTATTTAAATGTTTTTATGCTATGGTAAATATCATAGCTGTTTCACAGCTCTATGATGGTATTTCATTCAATTCAACTTGTATTTTTTCTTTATTTTTCTTTATTAATTTATTTTTCTAATTAATCTGTCAAATTCTGAAATAGAGTCTCAATATGGATTGACATTTTCTTAAGGTAGCTCTACATCTACCAGTAATTTATAATTTTGAAATTAAAATAGTTAAAGCTCATAAATGTGTATTTGTATGTATATAGATTTAAATATAAAATATAATCGTTTCTTTAATTCATATTTTTCCCTTAAGCGTATGTGATATTAAACTTGCCATTTTTGTTTGCTTGTTTCCCAGGCAGTATTTTTCCTATATTTTACTTTTAAAATAGACTATTTTTTCTCCTATAATGATTTGATAATCTACATCCTTTTTATATTAGAATTTCCCTTAAAAAGTTCTCCCAATATAAATATTTAAAAATGAAATTGAGTTCTGTAACCAATAGAAAACATTATTTTTTAGGCAACTAAGCTGTCTTTATTTTAGCATATAAGATCTTTATAAAATATTTTCATCTGGGCCACTTCAGGATAGAACGTCACAGATCAATTGCTGTACATAATAAATACTGGCAATTATGAAAACTCGAGGAAGTAGAAGAAGAGAATAAATGGGAGATGAAAGTTTTGTGAAGAAAAAGAATAAACATGATGAGAGGTTTGAGCCAAATTGTAAGAGTTAAGCAGTAAATTCTCTTACAGGACAAATGGCCAACATTTCATCTTAAATTCTTGCTGATGTCTATCTTGTCACTTTTCCCTGATGACTCTGCTTCAGATTTGCTGTGTATTATATTAAAGTAGTGGTTCCTTGGTGAATGAAGGGCTGTGAGGCTGTTCAGGGTCAGCATTCTCAGAACTCTTCAGAATGTAGAACTACAGACGGATTGATAATTTATTAGTAAGAGCAATTGTGTCATAGGTGGCTAGGAAAAAAGGAAAAATACTTGATGTCTATGAATACCAAATTCATCTTTTCATTGTATTAAGGGAGAGATTTGTATTATTTATACAAAAAAAAAAAAAAAAACAGAGGATAGTCTAATCACTTTAAAATTCCAATCTTAAATTAGAATTATTAATATTAATAAATAGTATTATTGAGAATTAATGTCTTTGTAACCTATTGAATCATCACACACATGGAAACATGAAATTTCCTCTTACCCATAATGCCCTTTACTTTCTAAGACTTGTACAATCAACTGCAATTGATTTCCAGATATATTTTTTCATATTATAAGTCTGGTTTTTAAAAGGAAAACATAAAGCACATTAAGCAATCAAGAATTATATAGACTTATCTAGAATACACCTTTTGCTAATTATAATCATTGGCTCTTACAACTTACACCTTCCTTGACTGAATTCTGCATGGCTAATATTTTTTCCCCATGTTTGTCTGATAATACAAAGTATGAGAATTATTATCAAAGACAACACAATACTTCCTTAACATTTAGCCATGCTTTGCAGACCAGGCTTAGTAGGAAGTTTCATAATAGGAGTCAGTCTTCACTGGAGCCAGGACATCCATTTGACACTTTTTGTAGAGATGCACAGATTACTTACAAGAAGTACCAACTCTACCCTTGACTAGGTCATGTTCAAAAAGCTGTTTATGTACATTACAAGCTAGGAGTCCCTGTCTTTTTATTAATGATTGCAGAGGGTGAAACTTCCCAGGTAGAAAATAAAATGGCCATGATTGTGGGGAGATGTGAAGTTTCACATTACCTCCAAACTAAGGAGAACTAGAAATGGGAGGTGTGTGTACAATAAGCTCGAGTAACCTGCTGGAAAAGCAGGTGAGGTGTTGGGGGGACATACTCTTATTGTACCAGCTGTTCTCGGGCAAAACTTTGCTCCCATCTTAACCTCTGGCTTTCACAGATGTATGAAGTGTGCACACATTTTGGTGAGAATTTTAATTCCCACAATCACACAAAATGAATGCTACCTACTCAAAAGGCAAAAAAAAATTAAGAAAATCCTGCCGCCACAGGTAGGACTGCCAGGTGGGAATCTGAGGCCTTAAAAACTAACACTAAATCATGATTTTTATATATATCGAGATAGTTTTTAGTGTAAAAAAGTAGAAAATGAAAAACTGAATTAATTTAAAATATTTGAAATAAACCTAATTTTGATATTTGGCATCAATGCTAAATTCAAAAAAGCAAGCATTACTGGTGCTATGCTTATTTTAAGAACTCTTTGGAAATCCTTATAAAATTAAATAAAACTTAAAACCCCTGAAAATTCTTCATAAAAAGTGTGACATCTGGGGAGAGGTGTCACACCTTCAGTTAAAAGTTCACCTTCAGTTAAAATTCTAGCTCCAACACAAAATAAATAGAATTAGCACTTTGAGTAAATTATTTAACTTTGTTGAGCTTCATTTTCCTCTTCTATGAAAGTAATATACTATTAGCACACACTTTTCATACTAATCATAATTCCTAATACACAATAGGAACAAAGAAAAATAGCTATTATTACTTTATTATTTTAAAATAGTATAAAATTTTTAAATATGAGGAAATTTACAGCCCAGAGTTAATATTTCATAATACTAGAAATTATTTTATTATTATGCTTATAATTAGTAAGAAACCATAGTAAAGAAGCTATCAGACATTATGTAAAAATTATTTTCCTATGAAACAATTATAAATCCATTCCTGGTACATAAAATACATAAAATTCCTAGGAATACATTAGAAGGCAATGTGCAAAATGCTTGTGATGACAAATGAAACCTTTACTAATAGAAAAAGTGAAGATGAATGATGACCAGACTTTCAGCTTACAGAACTGTGAAACAATCAGGTTTTGTGGTTCAAACCACCTTGATTCTTATATAGGCATATTTTGTATTAGTGTGCTGTATAGATATTTTGTTGTTTACAAATTGAATGTTTGTGGCAGCCTTGCAATTGGAGTAAGTCTGTTGGTGCCTGTGCTCACTTCATGTCTCTGTGTCAAATTATGATAATTCCCTCACTATTTCAAATGTTTTCATTACTATTATGTCTGGTAGGGTGATTTGTGACCTTCATTTTAATGGTTGGGGACTCCACGAACCTAGGGTTCACCTATGTAAGATGGTTAATTTGATCAATTGACTGATAAATGTGTGTGTGGTTAATGCTCCACTACCCGGAAGTTCCCCTGCTCTCTCCGTCCACTTGGGTGCTCTCTATTCCCAAAGAAACAATAATATGGAAATTTGGCCAATTAGGAACCCAATAATGACCTCTTAACTGTTCAAGTGAAAGTAAGAGTGGTTTGTTTCTAGCTTTAAATCACAAGCTAGAAATGATCACTATTAGTGAGGAGGGGCCACAGTAAAAGTCAAGATAGGTCCAAAGCTGGCCCTCTTGTGCCAAGCAGTTAGCCAAGCTATGAATTCAAAGGAAAAGTTATTGAAGGAAATTAAAGGTAATGCTCTAATGAACACACGAATGATAAAAAAAAAAAAAGAAAGCAAAACATATTCATTGCTGATACAGAGAAAGTTTTAGTGCTCTAGGTAGAAGATCAAACCAGCCATGACATACTCTTAAACAAAAGCCCAATCCAGATTAAAACCCTCTCTTCAATTCTACGAAGGCTGAGAGAGAATTGAGGAAGCTACAGAAGAAAACTTCACTTTCAGCAACCACTTCCGTGATCAATCAGCAGCCATCAACATTGAGACCAGATCCTCTACCGCCAAAAATAATGCTATTCAATTAGTACTCAGCTAATAGCTAACTTTTTTAAGCATAAAATATTTTTAAAGAAAGTCCATATATATATATATTTATAGATATATGAATATATAATACTATTTCACACTTAATAGGCAATGTTACAGTGTTAACATATCATTTATATGCCCTAGAAAACCAAAAAAGTCATGTAACTCACTTAATTGTGAAACTCACTTTATTGTGACAGTCTGCAATGGAACCCACAATATCTCTTATGGGTGCTTTTACTTTTTTATGGCAGCCCTAATGAACCAATATAGTTACAAGGAAGTAAAAATAGTCAACATGAGAATAGCAGGTTAAACTTAGGTCGACAATAAGATTTTCTTGGACTGCAATATAGCAGAAAGTTTACCATGTATGAATCTTTGAAGATCTTTTTGATATTTTTAGCTTAATGAAGTATCATGTATTATAGTACTGACAGTCTGTAATATATAAAATAAAACAAATGACAATGAACACAGAAAATATAGAAATAGTTTTAAGCCCATGTAAGTATGTATTTATTATTTTTGCTAATATGGTTTTAAAATTTCTGAAAAATACATATTTACTAAGAAGTTAGAAAGATATTTGTGAATACAACTAATGTTTTCTCATTTCAATTCTAATTGAATTGGTTCTCTAACTCTATTATCTTTTTTCCTCACTGTTACATCTATGTACAAAAATACATTTTGTATTTTTGATTTTTCTTATCTACAGTACTATTTCTTCTCTGTATTTTCCAACAAATATATGACTTTTATTGTTTTGGTGGTTTTTTTCTGTGTACCATTTATATCACATTTTCTTAGTTCAGTCTTGCAATATTTTATCATATTACTTTGACAGTGACATTACCATTGATTAACATATTTCTTTAGTTATTCTTCTCCCTGTGTTGCCCCTGTGTTTTCTTATTCCCTTTGTCCACTTTTAAAATATATTTCCCTATCTTTTATATTAATGACTTTCCTAAAATTGGGGATAATTTTAGTGCAATTAGAAGGGCACCATAGAAGTCTGATAACAATGCTTGGGTGCTTTGTGATATAAGGGTCAGATGCTTGTGAATAAGGGTCAGAAAGTATCCTTATAGAAGGATTTCCTCTTGGATCAGGTCCGCAAGGAGAGCTGAGATTCCTGCATACAAACACATACTGTGAGTTTGCTGGCATGTTTACAGCCAAGTAGGAGAAGAGAGCTGAGATGCCGCTATTCACATCACTTAATTTCCTTAATTTTAGTATGAGAAATTTATGATACCTTTTCCAGCAGCTACATCTGGTGTCACAAGACCAGATTTCCTCTGATCTAGCATTGCAAGGGAGTAAATACCAATTTCTGTGTCCAGAACATTGGGCCAAACATTAAGATATGCATGTATAAGCTGGGGAATGAATTAGAGGACAGGCTTTCAAAAAGTACTCCTCTCTCTGTTTTACTCCAACTACATTTCCACTTTGATGGGTACTAGCATCCCAACATCTGAGTCCTTTTCAGGTGCTGTTTGTCTGAACTGGTTTACCTATTGGTTTGGCTTTCAGCTCTTTTATCCCTCCTAATTCAATTACCACGATTTCATGATTTCCAGCTCCTGACTCTGTGTTGACCTCTCTTTCTGCTGTTTTCTTGTAGTTATTTGTCATGCTAATTTGTTATTGTATTACAGCAACTTTTCAGGATAAAGTGGTGTTAAATAATTATGTTTAATCAGCACCCAGTTTAAAAACATTTTTTCTAAAAGACATAAATAAAGTTATAATGTCATTTTCATTTCTATATCATTTGCTTGCGGGTCTTTAATTGCCTCTGAAGCAACATGAGACATACTTCATTTCTTGGACTTTAGTGAGATGATCCTGTTTTAGATACAGACATTTATATTCTATTTTCCCTATTTATTGAGGCAAATTAGGAAAATTTTCTAAGAATTAAAAATAGTGTTCTTTATTTGTTGGTACCATAAACTCTAACACCAGATTTGTTAAATTCAAATCCTAGTCTTAACAGTTTGTAATTGAAGAACATTGGCAAATCATTTAATCACACTATGGGTTAGTATAAATTTAAATTAATTAATTCCATATATAGCAAAGTAAATGCAACTTTCTTGGTGCAAACTATTTTAATAGATGTTAAGATAAAATCGTGAAACATGATGCACTTATGCTATTTCCACGGATACATGGATATATGAATGCATACATACATGTATGTATGTATACATTCCATATATATGTATGTATATGCATATATTATATTCTGCAGAAATATATATATTTCCATTGAATGTGAAGCAAACAAAGGAAACAGACTCTTAGTGTTCATCACTAAGAAACATCAAGGTCACCAAGTATACTCCAAGAAATCTTTGCCCATACATAGTAAAGAAAGAAATTTAAAGCAGTGACTGAAGTACTTTGTTAAGTATATTTTGCAAAGACCACCTTTTATTTGAGAAGAATGGTTATTTGCTAGCTCACTAGATGATAATGGCTTTACAAAATTTTAGGGCAAAGCTTAAAATACAGTGTCTCAAGTAAAGAAAACATAGTCATAAAACTTTGTAAGATCTTTATTTCAGAAATTATCGTATTTAAAAAAATCTATTTAAAACAGTTCTATTGCTCAGTCCCTATTGGAAGATACATTTAATTTTAGTGAGTTAGTTTTTAAATCAGTTTCTCTGTTTATTTCTAAGACATAAAAATGTATGTATTTAAATCTCTATTTTTAAAAAAGTTCTTTTTTAAATTTTTTGAGTCCTTATTTATCCTTATCATTTCTAATAATTAACATTTGAGTTACTGTTGTTTTTTATATTTCTTAACATTCTGAGATCTACATTCGTTTTTTTTAATTTTTATTAAATCATAATTGTGTACACTGGTGCAATCATGGGGTACAATGTGCAGACTTCATATATAATCTGAAATATTTTCATTGAACTATTTAACATAGCCTTCATGGCCTTTTAATCACTATATGAAGACATTTATATTCTACATTTAGTAATTTTCACTTCTGCCCTTGTAAGATGCACCGTAAATTCTTATCATGAGTCCAAAATCACGGTAAGTATATAAATCCATTATTTTATTTAATATTCACATAGTCCTGTAAGTTGGTATCATTATTGCCCCCATTTTACAGGTAGTAAAACTGAGGCTTACATCAATTAAATGATCTACATCAGGTCTCACAGTAGTAGAAAAACATTCTAATTCCAGAGTCTAATTTCAGAGTCCATGTTCTTGAAAACTGTACTGTATGGATTTATTTTTTGGGCATAATTCTGATTTGTGGCAATATCCAGAGTAGGGCCACAGAGTGTGAGTGACTAAAATAGAGTGGGAATAATTGTTATTTGAAAAGAGAGATCAAAGGAATGAGGAGTTAGGGTACTGGATGATTAGTCCACATGACTGCTGAAGTTCCCAAAGGTGAATGGAAGAAACCAGGCACCAGGTCTCCATTAAATTAGTAAGAGCCTTCTTAATGAGAAATGTGAGATAGTTGTATAAAGAAAAGCCTGTAAGGACAGGGTCTTTTAAAAATGCAGATAGAAATGTGATGATTTTGGAAATAAGAATGTAGTCTCTGGAGGTTTCACCAGCCTCCTAATCCTAAGGTGGGAGAACATATAGTTTGTACTTTAAAAAGCAATGTCATTACAATTTGTTCCAGATTTAGGTTAATGAAAGAACATTTAGATAAGTGGTTGAAAATAGTGGGTTGTTAACCTGGAAAGTTACAAAGAACAGAGTTGACATATACCAGAGAGACAAATGGCAAGTTTACATCATGGCAGGACAGAGGAGTATGGAGATGAAGGTGTAGGTAGAGAATTAAAGGGGCATAAAAGTGGAGTGGTGAACTGAGATAGCAAGAATGTGAGACAGTAAATACAGCTTATCGGCTTGGTGCCTGTGGCTCAACTGGCTAAGGCGCCAGCCATGTACACCTGAGCTGGCGGGTTTGAATCCAGCCCGGGCCTGCCAAACAACAATGATGGATGCAACCAAAAAATGGCCGGGCATTGTGGCGGGTGCCTGTAGTCCCAGCTACTTGGGAGGCGGAGGCAAGAGACTCGCTTGAGCCCAGGAATTGGAGGTTGCTGTGAGCTGTGATGCCATGGAACTCTATCCAGGGTGACAGCTTGAAGCTCTGTCTCAAAAAAATATATATATATATGTAACCTCACCCTGACTCTCTGCCAAGAAAGTCCTCTTAAGTTACTCAAGGGCAATAAGGTTTCATATTGGAAAAAAAAAAAAAAAAGACAAAAAAGTACTATACAGAAACACATACTTTTAATTTTATCTTTAATTTTATTCTGCCCTCTATACTCAAAACTAATAATAATTCAGACTCTCAGAAGATAGCCTTAACACACCGGTACGCCAATGGACAGGCATATATTACCCTACTGTCCTAACTGAAGCTCTATAAACTGATGTCTGGTTTTCTAAGTTTTGTGAACTCTGGGTACAAGGATAAAAATTCGTTTTCTACTCACAAATATAGTGGACAAACTCTGAAATGTGGGAAGAAACAAGAAAATGCCAACTTTGAGTGCCATCTAAATGACTAAGCAGGCTTTCCAAGACATTTCCAGCTTGCTGCTCTCTAACTCTAGAAAATCTACAGGCTTAGTGCCTGTAGCTCAGTGAGTAGGCGCCAAACACAGACACCAGAGCTGGTGGGTTCGTATCCAGCCAAGGCCTGCCAAAACAACAATGACAACTACAACCAAAAATTAGCTGGGCGTTGTGGTGAGCACCTGTAGTCCCAGGTACTTGGGAGGCTGAGGCAAGAGAATCACTTAAGCCCAAGAGTTTAAGGTTGCAGTGAGCTATGACGCCACCGCACTCTACCAAGGGTGACGTAGTGAGACTGTCTCAAAAAAAAAAAAAGAAAAAAAAAAAAGAACAAACAGGGTGGCGCCTGTGGCTCAAAGGAGTAGGGCGCCGGCCCCATATGCTGGAGGTTGCTGGTTCAAACCCAGCCCTGGTCAAAAACTGCAGAAAAGAAAAGAACAAACAAATCCCAAGTTGGGCAATGTACCTCAGGCCTAAAATCCCAGTGACACTGGGGATAAGGAAGGAGGACTACTTGAGGCCACAAGTTTTAACACCAGCCTAGGCATAATCTCTCTCTAAAAATTTTAATTTGGCTCGGCGCCTGTGGCTCAACGGGCTAAGGCGCCAGCCACGTACACCTGAGCTGGCCGGTTCGAATCCAGCCCGGGACCCGCCAAACAACAATGACGGCTGTAACCAAAAAATGGCCAGGCG
This sequence comes from Perodicticus potto, assembly GCA_963574655.1. Taxonomy (NCBI): domain Eukaryota; kingdom Metazoa; phylum Chordata; class Mammalia; order Primates; family Lorisidae; genus Perodicticus; species Perodicticus potto. The sequence goes on from CAUYRH010119422.1 coordinate 20,632, forward strand.
TTGTGGCGGACGCCTGTAGTCCCAGCTACTTGGGAGACAGAGGTAAGAGACTCGCTTGAGCCCAGGAATTGGAGGTTGCTGTGAGCTGTGATGCCACAGCCTCTATCCAGGGTCACAGCTTGAGGCTCTGTCTCAAAAAAAAAATAAAAATAAAAATAAAAATAAAAATTTTAATTTATCTGGGCGTGGTGGTACCCTCCTACAGTCCTAGCTTACTCAGGAGACTGAGGCAAGAGGACAGCCTGAGTCCAGGAGTTTGAGACTGCAGTGAGCTATGATCTTACCACAGTTCTCCAGCTTGGGTGACCAAGCAAGACCTTATCTCTCAAAATATATGTCATTGATAAAGTAATAAAAATTATTAATTGTATTAATTCTCTACATTTCTGTCAAAGAACATTTTTTTTGAGACTCAGTCACCTTAGGGAGAGTGCCATACATCATAGCTCACACCAACCTCAAACTCTTGGGCTCAAGCAATCCTCTTATCCCAGCTTCCAAAGTAGCTGGGACCAAAGGCACCTGCCACAGCACCCCACTAGTTTTTCTATTTTTAATACAGAGCAGCATGTGGCTCTTCTTGCTCAGGCTGGTCTGGAACTCATGAACTCAAGCAATTCACCTGTCTGGGCCTTCCAGACTGCTAAGATTATAGATGTGAGCCACCATGCCTGTCCTAGAACTACATATTTAAGAAATAATTTTTATTTCCTTACTAAAAAATTTGCAAGCATTTCCTCTACACTGAATTAAGTACAAGCTCTTCAGTATGGCAAAACAAAAATCAGTTTAGTTAATTACTGTATACAAGGAACAACTCCTCCCATCAATTCATATTTATGTATCATCACATCAGTGAAATTAAAAAATATGTAGAATCACATAGCATCAATTTTTCTGAAAAAACTCAGGATCCTGAATAGCTGGGACTATAGGCACACACCACTACACCCAGTAACATTGCATTTAATAATACCAATTCAACAATTCATCTACAAGTTCTTTTGCCCTTTCCACAAAAACAGAGAGACTGCTTGCCAGTGACCTATCCCCTTTCAAATAACATCTTGACTTCTTTTATGCCAAAGCAAGGGAGGCTACCACAAGAGATCAAAGTAGAAACTAAACAAAGTAGTGACACTAGGACTCAAATTTTCAGCTTCCCAATACCAGATCTTAAACACTTAAGAGTATTTCTTGGATAATTTACTTTAACAAAGGCAATTTATTAACTGAGTTTAAAAGCAAACACTACAGGCTTGGCACCTATGGCTCAAGCAGCTAAGGTGCCAGCCACATACACCTGGGGGGTTCGAATCCAGCCCAGGCTGCCAAAATAAGGACAGCTGCAACCAAAAAAAATAGCTGGGCGCCTGTACTCCCAGCTACTTGGGGGGCAGAGGCAGGAGAATCGCTTGAGCCCAGAAGTTGGAGGTTGCGGTGAGCTCACTATCCAGGGCGACAGCTTAAGGCTCTGTCTCAAAAGGAAAAAAAAAAAAAAGAAAGAAAAGCAAATACTACAGGGCGGCGCCTGTGGCTCATCGAGTAGGACGCTGACCCCCATATACCAAAGATGGCGGGTTCAAACCTGGCCTTGGCCGAACTGCAAAACAGAAAAATAGCCGGGCACCAGTAGTCCCTCCTGTACTCAGGAGGCTGAGGCCAGAGAATTGCCTCCCAGGAGTTGAAGGCTGCTGTGAGCTGTGATGCCATAGCACTCTACCAAGGGCGATAAACCAAAAAAAGCAAACACCACTGTCTCTACCAAAAAAAGCAAACACCACTATAGCTGGGCATGGTGGCTCATGCCTGCAATCCTAGCACTAGAGGCTGAGGTGGGCAGAATGCTTTGAGCACAGGAGTTGGAGACCAGCCTGAGCAAGAAGAGTAAGACCCCTGGAAGGCCAAGGTGGGTGGATAGCCTGAGCTCACGAGTTTGACTAATTTGAGCAAAAGTGAAACCCCCATCTCTACTAAAAATAGATAAACTAGGCTTGGCACCTGTAGTTCAGCTGCTAGGGTGCCAGCCACATCCACCGGAGCTGGCGAGTTTGAACTCAGTCCCGGCCTGCCAAACGACAACAAAAAAATAAATGGGCGCTGTGGTGGGCATCTGTAGTCCCAGGTACTTGGGAGACTGAGGCAAGAGAATCACTTAAGCCCAAGAGTTTGAGGTTGCTCTTGGGTTGAGCTGTGACGCCAGGTCACTCTACAAACGGTGACATAGTCAGGCTCTGTCTCAAAAAAAAAAAAAGAAAAGAAAAACTGGGGCACCACCTGTGGCTCATTGAGTAAGGCGCCGGCCCCATATACCAAAGGTGGCGGGTTCAAACCCGGCCTCGGCCGAACTGCAAAAACAGAAAAACAGCCGGGCATTGTGGCAGGTGCCTGTAGTCCCAGCTACTCGGAAGACTGAAGCGAGAGAATCGCCTAAGCCCAGGAGTTGGAGGTTGCTGTGAGCTGTGTGACGCCATGGCACTCTACTGAGGGTGATAAAGT
>CAUYRH010119423.1:0-35108 GCA_963574655.1 Perodicticus potto
AATTGTTTTCACATAGTAAATGAGAAAATATCATGAATGTTATATTAATCAGGTTGATAAAAATATCTCCAATTGTATGTGAAGCCCACACACTGTACTCCTTGACTGAATTATTGTACACAGCTATGACTCAATAAAAAAGAAAAAAATTATATATTTGAAAAATTTGCCATGATTTTGTGGACTCAGGCATAATTTGCAAGGGTCTAATTTGTGTACAAATTATGAAGATTTATTCAATTATGAGGTTGATTCTTAGGTTTACACAAAAAAGGTAGCAAAGTTGAAGAAAATTATTTGTCGTCATGGATTTAACACTTAAAATTAAATCTTTCACAATCATTCTTTTATAGCTTATAAATGACAAATGCACAGTATGAAAATAGGCATCCGAGAAATTGACACAGATGAAATATAACTCCAAATGCCTGTCCAGCTTCTTAACCTGCAGAATATTTGACATTCATTAGACAAAAGCCCTGCTCTCTGAGAACCTACAATCTTTTAGTACCTCCTTCTGCAACCTGTGTCATCAGTACTTGTCCTAGGAGTCACATACCCAAAGGGACAGGGGTTCTAACCAGGAGAGGGGCCTTCTGGCTAGCGGTCCGGGAAAAATTCGTGATGGAAGTGGTTCCTCTTACGCTATGGTTTTTAGTAATAATGGCTCCTGCAATTTCTGTGTTCTACCTGCTGTGTGAGCATTCCTTGGAATAACACCAACAATTAGTGCCTTAAATAGAGGTTCTATTTCCTTGTTCAGGGGCTTACCTATATATACTACCAAGTGAATAGCAAGGAAAAGAAAAAAGACAATGTTTTGTTCATCTTTGTGTCCAAGACAAGATCTAGTATATCAACACGTAGCCAATATTTTTGTTTGGTTTACATCTTTAACAACGTGTGCTTTGCTAAATCGTCTTTGCTGCCAGGAGATTTATGTCCCCTGTCAGTGCTACCTCCTCTTCGCCAGAATTAAGGCGACAGCGGCTGAGCCTAACAAACAGTGCTTAACAATCAGTAATTTGTATATCGCATTTGAAAGTACAACATTTCACCCAGCTTTTGTGTGTGAAAGAAGATTCACATGTGACCATAACTAATTTCTTCAAGCCAACAAAGACAAATAATTAAAATGCAGTGTGATGAGCGTTAGCCTTCCTAAAGGAGGACGCTCTAAAGAAGTTTGTTTCCCAGCTGCTTTCATGGCACGACGTGCTGAAGTGTCTTTTAACCTTCAGGGGCTGTGAGTGCAGGCATAATTAATAGGCACTTGTTTGTTCAATCATGAAATTAAAATAATGATTTTATTTGCAATTTACCTGTTAACCTTTAGTTCTCTTCGATGGCATAGATTGATAGACAGGCAGACATGCTCTAGGCATCAACTAAATGTAAACATGGCTCTGAAGAGCCAGGCTCCAAATTATCCAGTTTAGCTTTAGTTGACCACATAGTGCTGTATTAGTTTCTGATTGCTGCTGGAACAAACCGCAAAACACATTTATTACATTCTGATGGCAGAAATGTAAAATGGGTCGGGGGCTGAGTTCCTCCCGGAGGCTCACAGGGGTCTCCAACCACGGGCCGCTTATCTGCGGTGTTGAACTTAGCAAAATTACGCATGGACCTTTTGTTTGCTCGTTGACTTTTGTTAGTGTTTTGTATCTAATGTGTGGCCCAACTCTTCCTCCGATGTACAGAAGAGAAGGAGAAAGTTGGCCGCCCCCGCTAGAGGGGGCCGTGCTTTCTCTTTTCTTCTTTCTAGAATCTGTCCACATCCCTTGGCTGGTGGCTCTGCTCCCATCTCCACGTCTCCTGGTCTCTATCCTAAGGACCCTTGTGATGACATTGGTCTTTCCCAGAAATTTCATATTAAATCTCCATCTCAAGATCCTTAGTTTAATCCCACCTGCAAAGTGCCCTTTGACAGATAAGAGAACTTGCTCTCAGGTTGATTACCTTTTAGTTTTCTGTGTTTGCTTAGGAAAGGAATTTCTCCCAGGTGAAGGCAAGTTAGGTGTCCCTTCTGTGACCACTTGCCCTGTCAGATGTCCTTAGGAAAAGGAAGAAGCGTCTTACTGATGCTTACGGAAGGGGACCGGTGCTGCCTGTCTGGAAAATTCATACCCTTCATATCATTTTAAAAATTGTTATTTGGAAGAGAAGGATTAATTTCACTCCAGGTAGGTATTTACTGAGTCACCTTTGCTCTCACATTATAAACTTCTCGTGGAATAAATAGCCAAATTATGTTCAATACATAAAATAAAAGTATTAGCAATATCTCTTATAAACCTAAAATGCTTATTTTGCTTAAAATACGTTTTGTGGTTAGCCAGGACCAGTATTCTCCTTATGATTTGTGTTTGATATGTGATTTAGTAAATTATGTATATTTGCCTTCAATAATTATGCATTTGTTGATGATACGAATTTCTTTTTTCTTACTCTGAACCCTTGCTTTCTTAGATAACAACATTCATTCGGGTGGGAAATCCTGAAGTCTTTTTAAAATACTGTGGTAAAAAGGCCTCCTCTTAACAAGATGTATTTTTCAATATTTTGTCTCCATGCTATATGATTTTTAAAAGTGTAAGGGAATAAATATCTCAGGTGTCTTTTAACTTCAAGAATATAAACAGGAGGTATCCTACCATTTTCTTTGTTGGCAATGTTATGAACTTTATTGCAGTATTTCAAAATAATGCAGCAGGGCATGGAATAACCGTGTTTGATTCAACGTCATTTGGTTATATTGTCAATAATAAAAAATAATCGCTTCCCAGCTGGGACCCCTGTCCGTGCCGAGTCCACATTTTCCCCCACATCGGCATGGGTTTTCTCTGGGGACTGTAGGTGCTTCCCATATCCCAGAGATGTGCTATCAGGTGCGCTGGCGTCCCGTTCTTGCATTTGTGAGGGAAGGTCCCTGTAGCAGTGTATCCTGTCCCCAGGAGGCGTGCTGTGTACCCTTACGTTGTGCCCATCAGGTGGCAGCTCACCCATCCCCCTCCTCCCTCCCCACTAGAATTGAATTGGGTGTTTCTCTCCTGAGGGTGTCACTTCCCCTCCTGGCTTCATGTCATATTGAGGACATGGGACACTTGCTTTTCCATTCTTAACTAAGAAGAATGTGTTTCAGCTCCATCCAGGAAAATACAAAAGACATAAAGTCTCCCTCTTTTCTTAAGGATAAACAGCATTCCATAGTGTACCTATACCACAATTTATTAACCCATCATGGGTTGATGGGCACTTAGGTTATTTCCAGATGTGAGGTTTTTATGACCAGAAATATGTCCGAGGAACTTAACTCTTATTTAAATCAAATATCTAGTGGTTAAATTTGTTTTGTTATATGTTATTTCACTATAATTTGCAGTTTCCAAGAACTTACTGATGATAAGTGAAGACTCACTGTAACTTCTTTACATTTTGTTTTTTGTAACCCCAAACATTTCTTTATCTTGATAGACAAACTACTTCCCAGGGTGTTTGATGATATGTAATAAAAACTTTTCAAGGAAAAAGTCTTCCGCATTTCTCCAAACTCAGGTTAAATTAGTGTAGCATACAGTGAACGCGTCTGTGGCATTTTTTTTTTTTTTTTGCAGTTTTTGGCCGGGGCTGGGTTTGAACCCGCCACCTCCGGCATATGGGGCCGGCACCCTACTCCTTTGAGCCAAAGGCACCGCCCTGCACCTGTCGCATTTGATGACTACTGTCGTTTAATGTTCAATATTTTCCTCAATTCTTGAAATTATATAACAACACGTACTAAGAACATCATGTTCTTGAAATAGCATTTTCAAATAAAAAGGAGTGTGTTTTTTGAAATAATTTGTATATGCCTTAATCAAGATGTGAACTGTGTTTCACTTGAGACTTTTAAATTGTTTCTGTGACATTTGCTAGAGTGGCCATTGAATCAGACAGTAATAACCGAATGTGTATCTGGATCCTTTCCTTTCCACAGAAATAAAGAAATTGTGTTGGCCACTTTTCTGTTTTATGATTCTCTGCAGGAACAAATGTGCTCATAAAATGTACATTAAGAGTTCCTCAATTATATTCCTATTTCCTTTAGCACCCCAACCTCTTAATAAGCTTTTGCAGGAGTTTCTGGTCTAGATTCATTTAATTTCTTCAACATTCCTCAGAAGCTTTCATCATGATTTAAATGAAATCCTTTTACAAGGCTCAATAGAATTATAACCAAGTGCATTCAGTAAGTATAAGTCCTTATTGGAACTTATTTTCCACATTGGAAGAAAAATTACTTTGCATTTAACCTACTAACTCCTTTCAATTTTTAATAAAGCGGTGAATTAGATATATGTACATACACTCACAGACACACACATATGTAAGTACATCATGAAGTAATTTGTTCCCAAGATTACAAGGTCAACAAGCCGTTCATGTACCTTAAGCCAGGTGAGGGCACATGTAGCACTAGAATTCTCATCTCTTTCCTCCTGGTTAAGTGTGTTTTCTGGTAAACTCTGCTGTCTTTCTGACAAAGTGTACAGTGAACAATATAAAAATTACAGCCTAAAGCACATTATGAACCTCGCTGGAGGCCACATTAACTCTTTCCAATGCAGAATTTGGCATTTCATCAGCTTCCACTTGAGTTGTCATTGAGACCTGTCACTTGCCTGACATATTGGCCGCACACCTCTCACATCATAGGAGGCCAGGCAGAATGTGATTCTTAAGTTTTGTAGAAGTATACGTATATATCGTTATTTTATTTGTTACTGCTAGATAATACACAAGTACTGGATACAATAAATACACATCCAATTGGTTATGATTATATTCCTGTTTCTTTTCTTCACTGTTCGTTCTTTACTGCCTGCTCTTTTCTTTGTTTTCAAGGTACGATCATTTCCTTATCTGGATTTGGCTCTTGGGTCTGCCTTCTACCAAGGTTAACAGGATCTCACCAATTCCTTTTATCTTTTGCTTTCTTCTTTATCATTTAAATTTCTTTCATTGTGGTTTTCTTGTTTTGGCTTTGTAATAATCTTCCTTTTTAGTTATAAGCTTCATCTTACCATGTGTGAACTTTAAATATTAAAACTGAAGTTTAAATATTATGGTTTTCTAGCACTAGACAAAAAAAAATTTTTACTCTTTAAAATTAACAAATTGGCTGGGTGTGGTGGCTCATGCCTATAATCTTAGGACTCCAGGAAGCGGAAGCAGGTGGATTGACTAAGCTCAGGAGTTCAAGACCAGCCTGAGGTAGCATGAGACTCTGTCTCTACTAAAAATAGAAAAACTAATTGGATGTGGTGTCAGGTGCCTGTAGTCCCAGCTACTTGGGAGGCTGGGGCAGGAGGATCACTTGAGTCCAAGAGTTGGAAGTTGCTATGAGCTGTGACACCATAGAACTCTACCCAAGGGACAGAGTAAGAGTCTGTCTCAAAAAATAAAAAATATATATATATATAATTAATAAATGTTTACTAATTCATTAATAAGGAATTACAGCTAATAAAAGAGTACAAGGTTCATGGGGCAGTGTAATATTTGAAGTCTGACACAGGAGGCAATTAAATCTCGGGTCAGGCACATATTTATAGAGGATAATGTTGAGAAAGTGACTTCCCAACTTGTGATTTAATTTTCTTCTCTATGTAATGGAGATGATAATATTGATCTTGTAAGAGTATTATAAGAATTAATGAGGCAGTCTTTGTATTGGGCTCAAAAAATTCTAGAACGCATGGTATCTTCATAACAGAGTGGCTATTGTTTTTTATTAATTCATTTGAGAAAACAATTATTAAAAGAAAAGAGGCCTGAGAATTCAGATATTGATCTTCAACTTAAAAGTCCAAGCTGAGTGAAAGTGTTAAAGAAAAATTTTAAATCAATTGCCCCTAAAAAAAAAAAAAAAAAAAAACTTTCAGGCCGAACTGCAAAACAGAAAAATAGCCGGGCGTTGTGGCGGGTGCCTGTGGTTCCAGCTACTCAGGAGGCTGAGGCAAGAGAATCGCCTAAGCCCAGGAGTTGGAGGTTGCTGTGAGCTGTGTGACGCCACAGCACTCTACCGAGGGCAATAAAGTGAGATTCTGTTTCTACAAAAAAAAAAAAAAAAATTGGCCTGGAGAGGTGGGGAGTGCATTGTAGTCCCAGCTGCTTGAGAGGTGGGAGGATCACTTGAGCCCAGGAAGTTAGAGGTTGCTGTCAGCTATGATGACACTATTGCATTCTAGAGCTAGACACTCTTTCAAAAAAAAAATTATATATAGTGTGTGTATATATATATGTACATATGTGCATATATATGTGTGTGTATATCTATATATACATATGTGCATATATATACATATGTATATATATACATATATGCGTATATATATATACACATGTGCATATATATGTGTGTGTATATATATATATATATATATATATGCACAAACATACCTTTAATTCAACAACTCCATCACTTCTTGGCCTTTTGGCTAAGATCAAGTATAATTCAGCAACTCCAGTGAGATGATTTTACCTACAGCTATTAAATTTCCTCAAAATGTGCAAGGCTGTTCATCACAGCTGTTTGGTAATAATAAAACTGAAAAAAGAAAAACCCTAGCCGGGCGTTGTGGTGGGCACCTGTAGTCCCAGCTACTCGGGAGGCTGAGGGCAAGAGAATCGCCTAAGCCCAGGAGTTGGAGGTTGCTGTGAGCTGTGACGCCACGGCACTCTACCGAGGGCAATAAAGTGAGACTCTGTCTCTACAAAAAACAAAACAAACAAACAAAAAAAAACCTTCAAAATCTTCCATTTTCAGAAGATATAAACATTTTCTCTAAAGGTATAAATAACTTTCTTTTTAATTTGTTTTCCTTAATTTTCAGGTATTAGGCTAGTTCTCAGAAGATTCTTCTCCATACACAGGGAGGCGATGATGCTAAATTTGTATTTGTGAGGTCTATGAGATCTTAAAAAATTGCAAACAACCATTCTTCCAGGACTTGCTCTCCTGTTTTAAAATTTTCAAAACTTTGTCATCTGAATATGTTATTTATTTACTTTTGAATCTGTTTAGTATCTGCCTTCTCCCCAAATCCAAGTCAGGTGATGGCAGGAATGATGTAGGTCTTATTCCCCATAATTTCTTTATTACCTCGGAGTATGCCTGACACACTGTAGTTCAGTGAATATATGTTCAATAAATAAATAAATTCAAATTTGCCATTTTGAGTATTAGATAATTCTCTACAGGCATTTTAAAATCTAGTTTACAAGCTTTAATCTTTTGGAAGATACAAGTCTTTCCTAACCAAAACAGTTATTGAGATTTGTATTAATAACACATTGTTAGTCATTTATTTATATCTCCGGAATAAAAACTATGATGATCGTTAATTATTAGTGAAGAACTTAACCTAATTAGTAAGCCCACCATAAGCCTTAACTATTATTAGTCATTAAGTGGTTTTTGTTATAAATATGTATAAACAGTTTCTGTGAACAAGTAAATGCATTTTTAAAAAGTATTGACAGATACCTTCCTCAAACAAGAGTTGAAAAATAAAATAGTTTGTTCTTTTATCATAGCAAAGTAAGCAGCTAAGAACTGCCTCATATTTCATGTGTCTAATACTTTAATTTAGGCATGGACAACTTCGTTTTTAAAATACATCAGAATATATTTCAGCCCTTTGATTACTAAGAAGTATGCTATGTCACTTCTCATCTTGCAAGGTAGAGCATTGTTACAAAATTTTTGTAAAAACAGCCATCAATAATGATGCATTTAGATGCATACCAAGTGAGTTAATTAAAATGACAACAGAATTCCACTGACAATCTTGCTATAAATAGAGTTGCAAATATTCACTCTGAGCTTGAACATGTTACCTTTTAAAGTACCCAGTGTACAACACAACAGAAATCAAACTGAAATAATTCACACTTCAAAAAAATGTTAAAATGCCATCTGCTCTTATTAGGGATATTAATGTACATTAAGTGCATTTTTCATAAAATAGCAACAGGTGGCAATACCATAGTAACTTATTCAAAATTTTTAAATGAAGATAACTGGACACGACAGTTAAATTTAATAGTAGCTGGAATGAAACTATGCAATTGACAAATGTGCTGAAAACAATGAACCAAACTAATCTCTCACTTTATTTGGAATTATTTATAGTTTTCATGTATATAAGGATTCCTTTGATCGCTTCATATGAAATTATAAACCTGAAGCATGATTTTAATACAAAAATTCTTAACTGTGACATGTTTAGGGGAATGGTCCTAAATTTGAGTCATAAAAAATGTGGTGTATGTTTCCAATATTCTCAATAATATTAGAAGATAACTGCCAATTCTTATATTCATCAAAGATACGTTCATTGGAGTTTATATTTTTGTAATTCATAATAGGTCGTTAAGAGAGAATATGAGAGTACCACTGAATTGTGTTTGCTACATTAAGTGAAATAATTTTTCATAACAATGGGAGACCCAGGGTTATGTAACCATTTAACATTGTATATGACAGAGTATGTGATTCTTCAATGACCTTGTTAAAAATAACTAAAATTTGAACATTATTTTTAAACAGAAACATCACTCACTCATTTAAAGTATTAAATCTGCTGACATATTTATAACCATTTTCATTGAGAAAGAGATTGATTGTTCCTCTTCTGTCATTCTCATTAACTTGTATAAGACACGCTTATATAACTTCACTAAAATGGAACAAGAGTCTCAGGCTTTCACAAATGCAATTTACCGACGAGCAAAAGATAAGCCAATGCTCAATCTCACAGTGAAATGAATCACCATTGATAACACACTTCCTCTCTCCGCTTAGCTTTTCGGCTTTTTTCTTCTTAACATGCTTGTGGATGGGGTGATGAGTAATTTGAAACAAATTCTGTTCTAACGATTATACATGCTGCTACACTCTCATCTTCCCCATAAAGTAGATTCGGGCTGGGTAGAGTAAAAAATTTGCACAGAACTGATACCCCCTTATCAGAAGAGAGCGACCCCTTGGCCAGGACAGGTTCGCTGCTTTTAGCTGCGCAGTCATCTGGGGGAGGGGGAAGGGAGATGAAGGCTGTCTAGTGCCAGCATCTTCCTTCAGTACAGATGCCCCCTTCTCATCAGAGATGCTAAAAAGGTAAAGTACATGCAATGCTTAGCAGAGATGCATGCAATACATAGTAACTATTACTATTCTATCATTAATATATTTTTCATATAATTTTATTTCAAGTTAATGTGAGGGTATAAACAACTCAATTATAGCATTTGCATTTGTTAAGTAGAGTCCCTCTTGTAGTTGTGTCCCGCTCCCAGGAGATGTGCATACGTAGCACCCTAACATTGTGCCCAGCAGGTGAGAGCGCACCAATTCCCTCCTTCCTGTCCCCTCCCCCAGCCAGAGTTGAGTTGAGTTCTCTTATGTTGGCGCACATTGGATGTCTACTGGCTTCATATTGAGTACATTGGATTCTTGCTTTCCCCTTCTTGTGAGACTTTACTAAGAACAGAGTTGAGTTCTCTTATGTTGGCGCACATTGGATGTCTACTGGCTTCATATTGAGTACATTGGATTCTTGCTTTCCCCTTCTTGTGAGACTTTACTAAGAACACTGTGTTTCAGTTCCATCCAGGTTAATACAAAAGATGTAAAGTCTCCATCATTTTAAGACTGAATAGTATTCCATGGTGAATATTTTTACTAAAATTAAAACTCTATGTTATTTATGTCCATATTTCTGTATAAAATTTGTATACTGCTAAAAGTAAAAACAGGAAGGAAAGTCTGAGGTACAATAAAATTTAAAAGACTTTATTTGAAGCAACAATTCATGAATGGAGAAGGATCGCACCAAATGAGGTTTAGCTCTCCAGCAAGGAAAGCCTCTGAGACAATTATTTATGGGGTGAATGTGGAAGTAAAATGAAGAAATTATGTGATTGGTTACAGTTTTGGTTCACCTTTTTGACACTCAGATGTTAGTTGGTTGTTTTGATTCTCTGAGGTTAAGTTTTACTTTTCTTTAACTAGGAATAACCAAATCTTCTCTATCCAGAAATAACCAAATTGAGTTTTGCTTAAATTTGCAGCTTAAGCAAGGTCAGTGCTACTTGTGAGGCCTAGCTGGTTTTGTTTGCTCAGGAACTTTTCAGACCTGCTTTTTATTTTAATTTGCTTTAAAAATACTAAACATAGAAAAACTAGCAGGGCATTGTGATAGATGCCTGTGGTCCCAGCTAATTGGGAGGCTGAAGCAGGAGAATTGCTCAAGCCCAAGAATTTAAGGTTGCTGACAGCTATGGTGCCAAGGCATGCTACTCAGGGCAACAGAGTGAAACTCTGTCTTGGGCAAAAAAACAAAAACAAATAACAACAACAAAAAAACAGTTACAGAATAAAATCATAAATTGGGTTCCTACTATAACACATCTTGCCTCTCAGATTCTGTTTTGTATCATTTCAGGCAACACACCTGTCATCTTGTTTGAGGAGCTTCCCCTTCCTTCCTGTGGCCCTCACCGCACACAGATGTGCTCAACACATATAGAAGCTGATTGGCTGCAGTTTTAGGGAAGGGGCCTCAGGAAGAGACCTAGTTCATGAGCAATGATTGACTCAGGAGTAGATATTTAGCCTACCTTGGCCTGCTCAGGAGTTCTGGTTAATGGCTGGTGGAAGAGACACACGTAAAGGAAATACTAACAAATGTTTATGACTGCAGGGAGGGCCGCATTTCAAGAATGTAGGAAACATCAAGTAGAAATTAAGCCCGACCAACTCCCTATAGCAGATAAATTCAGAATCTCTGGAGCTGAATGTAATAGAAGTTTATATTTTACATAAATTCCAGTTGGTGGGGTTATTGGTGGTGGTGCCCTGCTCCATTAGCCTAAGTTGAAGAAGGGCCTGTATTCAATATCTGTGTTCTAGGGTTGGCATGGAACTTGCAGAGGAGGGAAGAGAGAACTTAGGAGACAGTGCTTGAGGGATTCTAAGGCGCCATGCCTACAAGCTGCATACATCCTTTTCTATTTGCTAGAACCCAGTTCATGGCCACATTAAGTGTCAGGGAGATTATATAATGTAGTCTAGTTGTTTGTTCAGGAGGAAAATCAACCAGCTTGATGAGGAATTCATGAGTTGCTGTTACATAACATACATAAAATTCAAAGATGTGTATTGGCACCATCATTTGAGCCCTCAATCAAGTCATGCTTAAAGCCAGCATTACCCTAAACTATTTAGTTACTTAATCTAATAAATTACTTTTTTTCAATATAAGTCAATCTGAATTGAGTTTAGTAATGTCAGTCACTTGCAACAAAAAATTCCTAACAATGCACATAGCAACATAATATCAGATAAGAATAATAGGTTGCTACTATGTGTTGGTTGAAGGAGTGAATGCGTCTAACTCCTCATACCCCAGAAATCATATCTGCCCAGAATGTTAAACATTTCAATGCACTGATTTGTTCTGTTTTGTAGGGGGACATAGCTGCCTATATGCAAACTTCACACCAGGCTAGGTACAGTCTTATGAACTCTGATAGTCACTGGAAATTATGCTGAGAAAAATAGTGTCATGACTTGATATCCCAGAAGTTGCTTCAGAGATATAGTAAAATATGCCTAAGTCTGTCCCTTAAAGCATGCGGAGGTAGTGAAGGTAGTGGTGTCCTGACAACTTATGTAACTGAAGGTGAAAGCCCTATTGTTTATGTGAGCAATAGGAGGTCATGGGTTAATGCTCAGTAAAGGGTTTGCTTTGGAACCAGATAAGCTTATCCTTTTGAACTTACTGCCACTACTGGCCTGTGTGATCTGGTGCCATCTACCGAACTCCAGAGAGCTCCGGCCTCATCACCATGTGTAGAATGAAGTGATTGTCTCACTTGGATGGTTATTTACACATAACACAATGTATATAAAATGTCTGAGAGAGTGGTGTTTAATACGTGGTGGCTTATTCTGCATAATTCTGCTCCTAGAGGGAACCTCAGAGATGTGCTAGGTGGTAGCTTATTTTTTAGTAGACAAAAAGTATTTAGGCCCCTCAAGGAATTCCTCCCTTGAAATGTAAGGACCGTCTTCTGTCCACAATTCGTGTAAGGAATAGAACTACCTGTCCAGTGCAATTGAATGGTTCAGAAGGACGGGCTTTGAAAAAATAAAAAATAAAGTGTTCTGGAGTCTTCTCACATACTTTGCTCTTTGAATTCCCAGCTATAAGGTGGAGATACAATTATATATTTATTGTTCTTTTTTTTTTTCCAATTTTTCAGTGGAAGAGGAAAATCACATAAGAGGGTTTTACAAAATAGTAAAGTTATTCTTGAACTTTGAACCTTGTCTTAAATGATTGCTTTTCAAGGTGCTAGAAAATTGAAAAGCCTCCTTGTCTTCCCCGGTCAAGGACTCTTCAATTACTCTTTTATATTCAGCAATCTTTCCTTGAGCTTTGTTGATGAAGTATTCTTAATAGTAAGTCTATAATATTAGAAAAACATAGATGGTCAATTTGAGAATTAGAAAGAGAAAGTAATTGCTTTATCCTTTTTAAAGGGTAAAGATTCTAAAGAATGAAAAATGGGAATGGAGACTAATACTAACAAAATAAAATAATTTGGAAAATAACTACAGAGATAAGTGAAATAACGATGTCCTCTTTCTACCCTCCATTTTTCTTTCTTATTTCAAGAGTCTGTCTTTTCATACTAACCATTTCAAAAGCCTGTCAAGTAACAACCAGAACTATAAATTTCTCAGTATATATTCTATACCTAGGATAATTGTGTGCTTAGCCTTCAAATTACCATTTCAATTACAATGCATGCAAGTGATTTTATTTAAATGTATTACCTTTCTTTGCCTAGTGCATTGTCATGGAGCAACTCTTTTCTATTTGCATTTCTGCTGCCCCAATATTTGCAATTATAAGGGATGAGAAATTGTGATTTGGCCCATAGAAGTTGGTTTCTTTTAATATTCTTTTTCCATTGTTAAACTCTGAATGATATCATCATTTCTGTCTCTATCATTTACATTTTTTCATTACCTGTATGCAATTCTAAATATAATATATTTTTTGGATTAAAGAGGCTCCATGGTTCTTTCATAGTTATACATGTCAAATTTTTCACACTTCTGATTTTTACACTTACTGTCATTGGAAGGAGGTGAATATACTTTCTGCAAAATTCATATTTTAGGCTATATTTAATTTTTTCAAGCCATCTAGTTCAATTCCTTCTTTCCACTCTAAAGAACACTCTCTGCTATCTAAACAATCACCATCTAAGACTGAAAAGTGAGGACATTTTAATAGCTCCATTTTCACTCCATTTTGCATTTTAAAACACAGTTTTTTTATTTATGTGAAAAAAATTCCTGCTTTATATAACTTTTGCTTCTAACCTCAAATTTGAACAAGAAGAATAGGGTGTGTAATGGCTATAGTATATGTGGCTATGCAGGACACCACCGTCAATTAGCAGCTACGCAACAACGGAAAACTCAGACGTGGACTCCTAACATGTTTCTTATTCCTCTTTGCCAGATTTTTGTAATTTCTACATCTGAGGTATTTATTTATTTATTTATTTTTGAGACAGCATCTTGCTCCCTCGTGCCCAGTAGAATGCCATGGCATCATAGCTCATGGGAACCTCAAACTCTTGGGCTCAAGTGATACTCTTGTCTCAGCCTCCTAGATAGCTGGGACTAGAGGCACCTGCTACAACACCTGTCTATTTTTTCTATGTTTAGCAGAGACGAGAGTCTCACTCTTGCTCAGGTTGGTCTTGAACTCCTGAGTTACAGAGATCCATCCACCTTGGCGTCTCAGAGTGCTAGGATTACAGGCATGAGCCACTGCACCCAGACTGGAGTTATTTTATTTTACATTTTGTTTTTATTTTTTTAGTTTTTTTCAGATAGAGTCTCACTATGTCGCCCTCGATAGAGTGCTGTGGCATCACAGCTCACAGCAACCTCAAACTCTTGGGCTTAAGTGATTCTCTTGCCTCAGCCTTCCAAGTAGCTGGGACTACAGGTGCCCGCCACAGCGCCCAGCTATTTTTTTTTATTAAATCATGTGTACATTAGTGCAATCATGGGTTACAATGTGCTGGTTTCATATACAATCTGAAATATTTTCATCAAACTGTTTAACATAGCCTTCATGGCATTTTCTTGGTTATTGTATGAAGACATTTGTATTCTGCATTTAAGGGGGGAGTATGGGTGGAGGGAGGTAATTGGTGGGGCCACACTGGCTATTTTTTTTGTTGCAGTTGTTATTGTCCTTTAGCTGGCTCGAGTCGGGTTTGAACCTGCCACGCTTGGTGTATGTGGCTGGCACTGTAACCACTGTGCTATGGGCGCCAAGCCAGACTGGAGTTATTTTAATTAACAAAATAAAGTCATGTATTTTTTTTCATCAGAGAAGATAATAATGCTTTGAATCTGTTATTGCATATAAGAGCCAGTCATGGGTGACAATGTGTTCTCTTGTATTCAATATTCAAAGATTTGCCTTGAAAATTCTCACCTAGGCTTAGTGCCTGTAACTCAGCTGCTGCAGGGCCAGCCACATACACCAGAGCTGGCAAGTTCGAATCCAGTCTGGTCTGCCAAACAACATTGACAGCTATAACAACAACAACAAAATAGCCGGGCATTGTGAGGGGTGCCTGTAGTCCCAGCTATTTGGGAGGCTGAGGCTAGAGAATCGCTTAAGCCCAAGAGTTTGAGGTTGCTGTGAGCTGCGACATCACAGCACTCTACCCAGGGCAAGACTCTGTCTCAAAAAAAAAAAAGAAAGAAAGAAAGAAAATTCCACCATAGAGATGTCCTACATAGGGAAATTGCCAGGAAAACAAAAAATCCTGAATCATGAAAAATCTTGACTTTAACATAATTTCATTATACTGAGATGGCACATATATCATATATATGATATATATACATATACACACATATATATGCCATCTCAGTATAATGAAATGATGGAATGTTAAAATCAAGATTTTTGGTAATTATATATGTGTGTGTGTGTGTATTTTCTGTTATGACTAACCTTAGCTGCAGAATGCTGAAAGACCAATTACTGGGTTCTACAGAATAGCTCATGGTTGACTTTGTCAAATCAAACATAAACCCTATTTTTTTATTTTACTGTACTAATCAAGTCATTTGAACCTTCATATATTCCTCTATTGATCATGTGAAACCAGCAACACTTCTCACTTCTCTACTGTAGGCAATTTGATAAATTATTAATATTTATTGAGTATCTTAAACTGCTGCCTAAAAACGTGTGCACTAATAGATAATGGAGAGTGAGAAAAGAAACGCTTCAAGGATGACCTCCCCTGTGTTACGACATTGACCTCTGCACAAACTCACATAATGGCTGGTGACTTTTTCCACGAAACAGTAATCTGTTTCTCCAACCCACTGCTCCTGACAATCTCCTTTGCTTTTCAAGGAAACCCATCAATATGCTTTAGAGGTATTCCATCATTACCCCTTCTGCTCTTTGTGAATAGTCAGTAAGGATAAATTTCAGGCCTTTTAGGGCTATATCCATTTCCCGCTTTCCTCTTAAATTGTCTCTTGCAGTTAAATAGAAGGAAATGAGCTAGCTAAGTGCTCTGCTTATATGTACTCAATCAAAAATGATTTTTTACCCAACTCTTGATTATCCTGGCTGTGTGGGGAAAAATTCAGAGGCATCAGAGTCAGAGTTAGAGATTAGTGATTATTAAACATTATATGCATATAATATACACACTAATAAAGTGATTTTATATGTATCATGCATATTCAGATTAATTAAAATATTGCATTTTCATTATGTATAACTTTAATGCACATGTAATTTGAAAAACAATGTTCTATCTAGTTAATTCTATAATATAATGCAAGGACTCTAGCAGGTCTGGAGTTAGAAAGAAAACTAAACAAATGACTCAGCTTTTCAAACGTGGATGACTTGGGGTGGTTGTGGAGCGGATCAAGTTGGGGAAGGTATAGAAGTCAATATATGATAGGCTGCGTTTGGGATTTCTGTGGGTTCATCAAGTGGGGATGTATGGTAGGCAATTGAACACATAGAGCTGGGGCTCTGGAGAGTGTTCACTGATGCACTCAAACATCAAACGTTAGTTACTGAATGCTTTAATCCCAGCAAGTGGAATGAATACTCCAACAAGAAATAAGACATAACAGGTACCCTCACTGAACTTACCACACTCTTTGGTCAGGAAAATTAATAAATGAAATTATTCATGGATAGATGGCATTTCTCGCTTTTTCCTGAGAAATTAGCAACAACATTAGTAACAAATTTTTAAGCTAATATTAGCATGAGATGACAATGGTGTGGTGAAATAGGCAATCTCAAACACTTCTGATGGCAGTGGTATCTAGTATAATATTTTCAAGTGAGGATTTGTCAACATGCTTGGAAAGCTCATCTTGTGGCCAAGTCATTCAAGTTCTATAAAATAATCGGAGCTGAATTAAAAATTTCATTTCACAAGATATATGTATATACTGTAGCCTTATTTATAAAATCTAAAATGCTCCTAAAGTGGTATATTGTGAAATTAATTATCATACTTTCAGGAGAGCTCTCAGCAAACATTAGACACAGTGTTTAGAGGATACTAGTTCAGGATAGTAGTATGGGAAAATATCCCTGGTTTAAAGACTAAGTGGAAAAAAAAATTCCAGTTACTTAAGCAAATCTTATAGATACAGGTAGATAGATAAATATATGAAATTAAAGATAATTTTAAATTGATTATCAGAAGGTAATAGAATAAAAAGTGATATGAATTATTTTCTGTTTTGTATGAAGAATGATTGGAATACAAAAAAACCCACACACACACTCACAAAACCAATTGACCAATTTTTTTTTTTTTTAATTCCTAGGTCATCAAACCCTATTTGATAATCAACACCTCTTTGTAACCATTCTGTTTTCTAGCATTTCTTGTTCAGACACTTTGAGATGATCAATTCCAAAATTCAGTTCTTGACTAATATACAGAAAAAGCATTTTTTTGTTTTCATAACAATGTAGTTTCTTTTTCTTTACATTCATTGAAAATAATAAATTATTTTATTTATTAAGGTATTTTTTACTTGCTTTTCTTAACTTCTGGAACATTATTTCCATTAGAGCAGGAACATCATCTTGTGAAACTTGGATTCATGGTGCCTACAAGGGTCCTAACATCATCAAGTGTAAGATGCTCTTTTTCCAATAAACAACTAGCAAAACAGTATAAGTGAAATAACTGAACAGGACATAGTAGAACATCAGGAGTTATGTACTGAATCTGATAATGTTATCTTTAGTAGACCAGTTCTACAGGTTTCTCTTGGCTTATACTAAATATATGAGAAAATGCATTTACTTATCTATAATTTACAAATCTCGGGGCGGCGCCTCTGGCTCAGTAAGTAGGGCGCTGGCCCCATATGCTGGAGGTGGTGGGTTCAAACCCAGCCCCGGCCAAAAACTGTAAAAAAAAATATATATATATATAATTTACAAATCTGTATCAAATTTGAAGTGATTTAAAATATTAGAATAACCCAGGATATTCTCATATATTCATATAAATTCATATCACAAATAATTGTATTTTAATGATAAAATTATAACCATTGGCCTTGAACGTGGCACTACTTTGAACAGAATTTCATTCAAAACATGAAGAGAGTGTGGCTCCTCTCTCTGTGATTTAACATCAGGCAGTCTGCACTGAGAGCTCTCTTGTAGTATGTCTTCCAGGGAGCAGCTGTGGCTGTGGTGCAGGGGCAACTGCCGTTCATATTTCTGTCTCCTCACCGTACAAGCTGTACTCTGTCTTTGTTGCCCTTGAATGATGGCCACTTAGATTACTGCCTGCTCCATGATGCTGCCATCTCCTAGCAGTAAATAGCATATGCTGTCTTGTTTAAAGTTGTATTTCAACATTATGTTTCCCCTCTATACTTTAGATGAATTTACTTTTGCTGCTAACATTGCATTCCTTGAGTTATAAGAGATTTTTAGAAGTGTAATGATACCAGTGAGGATGATGGCAATGAAGATGATGATGAATTTGATGGTGGTGTTGATGTTTATGGTAATGATGGTGACAAATGAAGGATGTCTTGATTTTCTACACATACAACCTTGGAGATGATGTCATTTAGATGACTTTAATTAAAATCTGCAGAACTAATCAAAGCGAGAGTTAGAGATGCTTCTTTATTCTACTAAGGATGTATTTTAAAGAAGGATCGGAACACACCTGACTCTCTTCAGTCATCAGCCTCATCTATGTAGAACTTCGTTATTTATTAATGATTTCACTTGCCTTCCAGTGGGCCATACAAAAGGAAGAGAATTTCTTCTTTAGAAAGGAACACACTTTTCATTAACTAATTCTGACTTAAATGTTAAACAGTATGACAACAATTGGCCATATTATGCTGAATGCTCATTCAACAATTATAATATCCAGTATTTCTTTGATTTTTTATTTATGCATGTTAATAAATTGCCACCATGGAAACTATATATTTGGGGGTTTTTGTCTTACATAAATGCAGTGAATCCTTTTCTCTTAAACAAAATTCCGTATTCTCTACTATAATTAAAAAGCTTATGTTTCTATAAAAATAGACATAGCTAAAATTGTAAAGTAAACAAAAATAATTATACATAAATTTCCATTTAGATTGTTTGTAGTTTCAAGAAAATTTAATCATAGAGAACTTTTTTTATCCTACATCCTCATGGATCTATCAATCTTTCTATTTTTTTTTTTTTTTGGCAGTTTTTGGCCAGGGCTCGGTTTGAACCCACCACCTCTGGCACATGGGGCCAGCGCCCCACTCCTTTGAGCCACAGGTGCTGCCCCAATTTTTCTATTTTTAATAATATGTTAAGCAGTCATGAACTTTCCATCCACATAAATAACTTCCATTTACCTGTGTGTTCTTTTCCTCTGCCATTGTCTGTATTTCATTTAAGAAATTGTTATAATAAGTATTCTATACCACAAAAGGTCACATAATTGTTATTAAATTTAACATCAGAAATTTATATATTATATATAAACATGTAAATGTCAAAAATAAATATTGATAATTACTAACAGGCTAGATTGAGTGGCAGTGCCTGTAGTCTCAGATACTAGGGAGGCTGAGGCAAGAGGATCACATGAGACTAGGAGTTCAAGGCCCGTCTAGACATCATAGTGAGGCCCTATCTCTAAAAAAGAGGCAATAACTAAAAACAAACATTAGACTTTGTTCTGTTGTTTGGTTTTGGCAAATTGCAACTATCATTGTATCCTTAGTGAACAAGGCAGCATTTTTGATTTGCTTCCCAGAGATGGGTAGAGGTCAAGACAATTATTAAATTTGCTTCATTTACATACATGGCATATAGTATGATTTAATTTGTGGGTTTAACACATGTGGTCCTGAAAATTATTTAACTGCAAATTGTTTTGTGTGGGCATATTATATAAAGATTGTGTCTTTATAAAACTATGCAGATAACATTTTGGTAATCGTCATTTCATAATGCTGAGTTTCATGCGTCTGTGTCTCAACCATTCATGAACATACAATTGTTGTCTTAAGTTCAATGATTAATTTTTTCTGAGTCCTTGAATATTTAACATGTATTCTCAAATTGCTATTTCTTTAAATGACTTGAAATTTTTTATTATTTTGAATTATATAATAGAGTCTCAAACAATAAATGTCAACTCTTAGAATCCTTTGCATTGCAAAAGAGAAAAACATTAAAAATGACTCCATCAATTTTTTTTTTTTTTTTGCTAAAACCCTATTTTGGGATTAATGGTAGAGAATACTGTACATTAATAATAAAATATAGATAACCAGAGATTTTCATCTTTGAAGAATTCTCTTTATTTACTGTTATTTTATATATGTGTGGCTATGTTTGAGAAAGGTAAAATGACTTATTAAGATCATTATATCTGATCATTAAGAGACCAAGGATGAGAACCATAGCGTCTTATTCAACAGACTCATAAAACATTCAACTTGGGTAAGAATTACAAGAATTTTCCATCTTGGCCTAAAGTTATTAAGCAATTTTTGTACTCTAAATTTCTTACCTGTGCTTCCCAGGTTGAAGATTAGGTACAATGAAGAGAACAATGACCTTTCAATAATATAGATCTCAGTTTGAATATCAACCCAGACAGAGACTATGCACGTGCCCTTGAACAAGATTTTAAATGCCTCAGAGCTTGTGTTTCTTTATCTGTAAAACAGATTTTGTGTCTCAGAGATAATAAAAGATGTACAGTTTAAGGCACTGTCAGAATCTAGAGATTTTTCAATCAATGCTAATCCCCCCGCCCACCCCCAATGTGGTGTGATTACATTTACGAGGAGATAGTCTTCCCTGCCCACCTGGGGATGTAAGTAACAATCAAATATAGGTGGAAGAACAGGAGAAAGGAAGTCAGGCTACAAGAAATGATTCATTTTGTTCCCAAAATGTGTGCTAAGGAAGTACAGGACAGGGTTCCAAATTCACCAGAGTTCATTGGTAGAAGTGATTTTATAACTGAGAAACAAAGAGTTAGAGTGACAAGGAGGTAGAATGGGGATAATTAGAGTCAAGCAAACTATTAATTCATAAGCCCATTCAACTCCTAATTCTACAATCCACAGTCCTTGTATAAAAAGAATATTGAATGGCTACTCACTGTTTTTTGGAAGAAAGACACTCCATCTACATCACAAAAATACAATTTTGTGTAGAACCATATTTTATGCTGAGAAGTATAAGAATCTATTTTTTTATTATGCTGTGTAGAATAGAATATTCTATAATTTCTTTTATTGCATTTGAGGCCACTGCATTGAGTATTTTGAAGTAATCACAAAATACCGAGTCTTGACATTTTCTTTCTACACTGATGGCACAGCTGGCTGTGAAGTCCGATCCTGACTGTAATCCACGTGGGACTGAGAGCTCTTTTCTCCATCCAAGAGCAAATGGGAACTTGGTCCTGGAACTGCACATATTCAGGGGATGTTTATAGTGACTATTTTGTCAAAATTAAGAATAAATGTAAGGAACTTAAAGCTTACTGTGGGGAACTTAAATTGAAGAGGGAAGTTGCCTCTGAACAGCAAAAAACACATGCAAAATCTGTGATCTTCCATCACTACTGACTGTTTCAAAGTGAAATTATGCTAAGATCTGCTCTCCTGTAGATATGGATACCTGGGATAACGGATTGTTCTGCATCAGCCTCTTGATTTATTTGAACCAAAAAGAAACGACAGAAATCTTTCGGCATCAGAAGGTTCTCAAGTCTAGAAGCATTAGCCTTTTCAGAAAAGCCTGTTTCAGAAAAGTTTTCTGTTTTTCAAGTTGTCATCAAAGTGTCAAATATTTGGACTGCCCACATGGTGCTAGTCTCCATCTATCTATAGAGAGCTGAGCACATTTAATCAATCCAGGCAATCCTTGGGATGTTTTGTCTGCATGGGAAATCCAAGCATCTGTGCATTTGAATGTATGAATATTAGTCACTAAAATATCTGGAGAGCCAATGAAATTTTTACAGTTTTGACAAGAATATGTTTTTCTTCTTGACACAGACTCAGATTGTCAGGTTTATCTGTCTCTTCTTTAATTGATTTAATAATCTGTCATTACTTCATACTTCTTGGTAGTTTAAAGATTGCACGTTTTCCCTAATTTATAATCCATTTGGATAAACTATTGATTTAAATAGAGTTAGTTTATAATTAGTTTGATGAGATATGTAGTCTGTAGATTCACAAGAGATACATTTTAGTATATAAACTAGGAAAAATATAATATTTAGGTAACACGTTAGCTTGAGGTTACATAAGACAAATATCATAACCAACGCCTTTCTTCCAGCTATCGTAAGTGGATATACATTTGTCCTGTGCAGTTCAGTAGTATAAGGGATATTTTTAGTTTTGGACAGATCACGGAAAACTAGATAAGCAAAAGGAGGTACCAATGTACCTCCTTCCAATACAGCAATACACTCTATTATGTATAATGTACTAGTTAGTTCTTACTGAAGAACATGTCTGAATAATTCACTAACTAAATATTTTGAAAATAAATAAGATATTCCTGAAATATATGCCAGGTCCAATGATATGTGAGGTGAACAGTTTAATCCTGAATTATAGCCCAGAAAACATGAAATGTTCTTGCTTAAGTTTTGAGGTATTTCACCTTGTTTTACAGGGAGGTGACTTAGGGTCTGGCTCCTGGCCCATATCACAGGCCTGGTGAACATATTGGGCAAATAAGACAGTCATTAATCAAGAACTTCACCTGCCTAAGTCTCAGGAATGGAGAATTTCCATTTACCCTTTGAGAAGTCCTCTGCCATATGGTATTTGGAAAAGCTTCTCTCCTCTAAAGAGAAGGTAGTATGCACACCCCTTATCTCTAAAGCTAGCATGATTAGCATCTTCACAATGGAAGATTAGTCCATGCTAGTTATTATATTCTAGTCATAAGGTAACTAGCTGTCTGGTTTATCTGAGACAGAATCATTTCTCGGGATGCACAATTTCGGTGCTGCAACCAGGATGTCTCCAGGCCAATAAGAGTGTGTTGGTCACCCGAGGCCGATAACAGGTTCATTTCCTAAGGGTTGTATATTTTGTTTTTTTATAATTTGCCAGCCGTTTAGCATTTTTTAAAAAGTTTGTTATTTTTTCTTGTAATATTGAGTTCATCATGAGCTTGCTCTCTGAATTTTTAAAATTGAGTTTTTCATTATTAAAACCATGGAAACTAATATCTGACAAATAAATTTCAATTAAAAAAAGAGGTTTTCCTTAAAAGAAAACAAATCCCTTTGATCCAGAAGAAAGCCTGTGATGAGACCATTGCTTAGGGCCCTGCCGGGCATGCTCTCTGCCTAAAGAGGAAAGGTTTCTTAATATCTATATTTTAATTTTTTGGTAAAATTAATGATTTGCTTTTTTTTTCTTACATGATCAACCTCCCAAACCTTCATCCTAGACTTCTTGAACTAAGTAGGGGAGTAAATCTGAAATTAGTAGGAGCTGCAACCTAAGCTGTGGGCTCCTTGGCTTCATTACCTCCAGTTTGGAACCTGTGTGGGCATCAGGGCTTGTCACCGTTGGTCCTTCCAAAGTGGGCCATTTCCAGCACACGCCACCTCCTGCAGCAGAAAGCACTGCCAGGACAAAGAAGGGACACAAAGGGAAGGTGCTGGCGTATGCCTCTAATTCTGAAGTCTACTTGACCCACTGTCAGCCTCATAGTTGATTCAATATCAAAGCTATTCACAATTCCCTATATTGGTTACACTGTTAAAAAAAAGAAAAAGAAACTTCTCTAAACCCTTTTTTCCCATGTCTCTCACACAAATGACCTTAAATATTTCAAACAATGTAAATAAATGATTGTCTTATTAAAGATATTATGATTTTTGGTACAAATATAACCCTTGTCCTTACATAAATAAGGCAGATCGGGAATGTAGGTCTTAGACTGGCTAAATTACCTCAGATATTATTTTTACTTCTCTACATTTAGGGTATTTGGACATAGTAATTGAACGCCGCTTTCCAATTTATACCTTACTGGCAAGCTCTCCCCACTGGCTTGTTCTCAGGGCCATTCCATCACAGACACGAGGGATGCCAAGAATGTCAAGTCTTTTCTGTTTTCTTAATTGCTTGTTCTTCTAAGTTTGAATGAGGTAGGTAGGTCAGTGTCAAAATTATATTTTGCCTTTTTTGGTTTTTAAAACATAGTTAGAATTTTGAAGGCAACCATGTTTTTAAATCGTACTTCCTCTATGCACTATATCTTTGTTGAATACAAAGTCGTTCCTGAAATAATAAAATCTTTTACCACTGTTACTGTCATTAGATGTTATTGTCTTCATCAACATTATCAAATAACATCTCCTAGAACAGGGTGTAGGAGGAATCACCCAGAATACGGTATAGCCTGTCGCTCCTGTGTGCCACACGGAGAACTGCGGGCAATTGTAATACAATAGCGAGTGCTTGTGCCTCGATTTATCTCACCATAGAAAATGCAAATATATGATATTACAATCATGTGGGACCACCTTTATATATGCAGCCTGTCTGTGACCAGAATGCTATTTAGTGGCCCATGACTGGAAGTGGTTTGGGGGTTCTTGTTTGTTTGTTTATTTGATTTTTCTTTTTGAGACAGAATCTTATTCTGTCACCCTGGGTAAAATCTGTGGCATTGTCATGGTTCACAGCAACCTCAGACTCTTGGGCTCAAGCAATCCTTTTGTCTCAGCCTTCAAAGTAGCTGGGACTACATGCACCCGCCACAATGGCCGGCTGGTTTTTCTATTTTTAGTAGAAACAAGGGTCTCATTCTTTTGCTCTGGCTGGTCTTGAACTCTTGAGCTCCAGCAATCCACCAACCTCAGCCTCCCAGAGTGCTGGGATTATAGGTGTGAGCCATCACACCCAGCCCCATGACTGTGATTGTAAAAATTTAGTTTCCAAAATTTATAAACAATATGTTAGAACAAAGTGTTTCAATCAATCCCCAATAAAGTAGTAAATTAGCCATCTTTTGTTGTGAGCTTCCAGAGACCTAACATATTTTTGTTCTTGTTGTTGTTGCAGTTCTAGCTGGGGCCGGCTTTGAACCTGCCACCCTCAGTCTACAGGGCGGGTGCCATACCCACTGAGTTACAGGTGCCGCCTGACCTAACAGATTTTTGAGACACGTTTCAAATTGTCCTTCAGAAACATCCATGATGGTATATGGGTGTGTACGTCTCCTTCTTCAACAGGACAGATCCTTTAGAACTTTTAAGAGAGAGAGAAAATAGGCCAGTTTGGTAAAAATTGGTAATTTCTTCACTTTTAACTTATTTGATTGAGGTTAAAGTCAAACTCTTAGGCTTTAATTTCTTTATTGGCATGTTATCTATATTATTTGCTCAAATTTCATCTAAAAATGGTATTAGAATTTTTTTAATCTCTAACATTTGTGTATAAACACTGTTATAACCCAATTGGCAAGTCTCTTGCAAATACTTTCCCAGGGTATCATTTGCCTTTAATTTCATGATTATTACTTAGTATTTTAATTATGTCTTCAAAGTTATTGATTTTTTTTCTTAGTGATTTGTTTCTATTGCTTTTCTGCTTGGAAAGAAATATGGGTGCAAAACCTAAGCACATCTTCACTTTACTGGTGGAGAAAGGAAAGGGGTAATTTTTTTTAAGTCTGTCTCATCCCTATGGCTTTAATCTATGGGTACAGCTTTTTCAGAATCATCGGTTTTTTGAGAGTTGTCAAAATAGGCAAGAAATCAAAATGATTTACTAAATACAAATGTGACTGTGTCATTCTTCATGACATCAATACCAAATGCCTATGATTTGGGGGGATAAAGGCATGAGGAAATATTTTATTAATCATTTCTTATTAATAAAAAGTGTCGAGGCTTTACATCATAAAATATTATTAACCTGACATTTTTAACTAAATAATCAGCTTAGTTCTTTCCTTTTCCCTGTCTCCTTGGGAAGTAGCAATCACACAATCTTCACCCTTCTTCCTTGCCAACCATATTTAACAGCCTTCTCAAAAGCAGATGGAAGCAAATACTTGATATGAAATCAAAATTTACAAAATTTCCTCAACTGAGAAATTCATTTTAGTCCTTGCAGAGTATGAATACTTGCAGCCACTCGGCTTCTTCTTCTTCTACTTTAAAGCTAGGGCCATCTAACTTCTCTCCATAGATTGAGTTCGATTAAACAAGTTTGATCCTGGTCTTGCTCCTGGTCTTGCTTTAGGAAAAGAGAAGCAGTGCAAATAATAAAATTGATAACAACATGAATAAAACAAATGTAAATGATAATACTGTACCATTCATAATGGTTTCCTATCTACATGGTACCTCACTGGACACTTAGCATATATTTTGTCATTATAAGCTCTCAATAATGCAGGCAGAATGGGAACTGAAGACCCAATTCTTGGCAGGGGAGGGCACCCTCCAAATAAGGGAAAATTGAAAAGTAAGCTGAAGGAGTCAGAACAAAGAAAAGTCAGCTCATTTACCTTTAAGCTAGAGCTAACCATTGCTAAATTTCTTATCTGAACAAATGTACAGCCTTTCCTGAAACTCTGGCCTATTGGGGATACAGCTTAGACAAATACCCCTGCGGAGTCTGTGAACACTCTGAGGAAGATAATGGCCATAGAAGAGGCTGTGGCAAGTTCTAGAAAAGATACCTCATCTAGGTCATTTCCTGCCCATTAAACGGACAAAGCCGATATCCATTGTGGAGATTCATGTTTGGCTAGGGCAGAGGCCAAGGAAACAGCTCGAGCCCTAAGACATGGGTAAGAGGGCTTACATCCCTTATCACAGAGGAAAATCCCCTGTGTTGGTGATGAGAGGAAAATGCTTCTCTCCCACCAGTTCCTCAGAGGAGATTGACACCAGTTGCCTTTTACTCCACAGGGACCTAGTGGAGTTTAACGCCCCCCTAGAAATCTGTGTGTGACTCCAGAGAGGCGGCTGCCCCTACAAGGCTCAGGCTTCAGATTCCTCAAAACTGATCAAATCCTTAAAGTTAATAATAATAACAAGAGGAGCTGATCTGCTCACACAGAGAAACTGCTGGTGTCTTTGTTCCCTGCCTCAGCTTACCGCCTGGACAAAGAGATCTGAATAAAAGCTGAGTGGAACAGAGACTCGGGGCCACTAGCCTGAACCCACAAACAGGGAGGGGTCCCCTGAGCTCCCACCTTTGAAAATTCTGTGTCTCGTGTCTCTTTTTTTATCATAGTTCCTAACTTTATATTTCTTCAGTCGGTCCCGCCAGTTCCCTAGGTCTCCGCGGACCCTATCCCTGGGGCTGAACCCCAACAAATAGCATAGAAGTAACTATACTCTTTTATGGTGAAGAATTAGAGGTAAGTAACTTGTGAAGTGTGCTGGTCTATGAACTATGATAAATCCCTGACACCAGTAGGAGAAATTAACTGTCCTCCCTGCCCTGGTTGTTGGCTCTCCGTTTCCTCGGTAATAAGGTTAATGTCACACACCTGGATCCACGGAGCTCTCTGGCTTGTACCAGTGTTAATCTATGATGTTTTCCTCCCTGTGTTTCGGACTTGGCCAATGTCTAGATTTCCTGGGCTGTACCTGGATTTTCTTTTTGTGATTGAGTCATCAACATGCAGCACCAAGCACCCCTACTGCGATACCGTCTTCACAGTTTATGCTGTGCTGATAGATGGCTGGTTCTTAAAATAAATACCTAATAATAGAAATGTATCTGTTTTATATCAATTTCCTATTATTCAGCTAATTTAATACTAGCCTATATTTTCTTCTGTAACGAAGAATATTAAACAAAAATATATTTTAAAAGCCTCATTTTCATAATTTTTTCCTCCCTCCTCCCTCCCTTTCTGCCTTTCTTCCCTCATTCCTTTCTAATTCCCTCCTTTCCCCCTCCTTGCTTTTTTCTCTTTTCCTAAAAAATTGGCATAAATATTGGATAACACACTAAAATCCCCTTGCAAACAGGAATCAATATAAACACTTACTTGTTACTGAACATTCTGGGTTTCTATAAGCACAGCAGAAGTTTCCAACTATTTTTAGACAATATCACTTGTATAGAAAATAAGAAACTGACAGATAACTTCCTGCTTATGAAAAAGATGAAATTCCTATTAATTACTTTTAGTAAAGCATAAAAAGTTGATTAACCAAGAAAAACAATTGCTCAGCTTCCTTACCTAGCTATCCTGAGCTGAACAAATAGCTTGTACATTTAGTTTCATTTTTCTATATGGATAAATGTCTATTAGGAACGTAGGTGTACTCATAAAACAGTGTCTGTGAAAGCCCCAAATAATTCTTTATTGTTGTCAGGTTTTTACTTTCCTTAGGAATCTTGTCATGAACTCTGAATTAATCTTAGTTAGATGTAATATACTTTCACCTTTCTTTTTTTTAACTTGTTTGAAATGTACAGTTGTTATAATTGATCTTGTGTAATTGAATCCTCCATTGAACATAGACCTTGTTAATCTAATTTAGATTATAAACCCTGCTGGTCTTCAGGGACTTTACAGACCTCATTACATTCTTCCACAGATTTTACTCCTCTTCCATTTCTTCTCTGGAGAACCTAGTCAATCGATGCTACAAAAAAAAAAAAAATGACATAGGATATTTTATCCCCCCGTTTTTTCGCACATGCCAGTCTGCCTGCAGTGAGTTATCTGCATCAGAGTTTCTATCTTGCTTATTTTCTCCCATGTAATCTCATTTTGACCTTATTCTATCCCCTCCTGTGTCCTGCACGGGGGTCTTAGAAATGCTGTCACTTACAAATCATTCAGGAGATGATTTTCCCCTTCTCTGGTTAAATACTGAAGATCCGTGAACATTACTTTTAACCATTTCCCTCTCTTACTTAAATATGAAATATAAACTGTGCCAGCCTTCTTTTATTATTGAAACAGTTTCACTTGCAATGACTGAACTGCTTTTCATATTTACTCAACGTCTAGCATCTAATACACGTATCGGTACTTATTTAACATTCTGTTTTGAGTGAGGACGTTATGTTAATAATTGATTTACTTTCCTCTCTTCATCAAATTCTATTGGTCCTCGGGCACACAGCAGCATTGGTCGTAAAACCCGCTTTTACAGAGTGCACAATCAAGTAGAGGGGACAAAATAGTGACCAAGATCATCTAATAGAAGGAAAAAAGTGACATGAACCAGAAGAGCGGTGCCCAAGTTATAGAACAACAATGTATATTCTCTTTATCTGATGTCCTTTTAGTTCTCATCTTTGGCTGCGATGCCAGTTGTGGGAGACCAAGAGTCTGTGCGATCCTAGTTGCAATGTGCTTGCCTGGCCGGCTGCCCTTGTCATTGTCCTGCTCTGGCCTTTAGCCAGACTTTGCATGGCCTCATCCCACACATAAGTCAACGTGGGCCTTGTGCGAGGCCGCCTTGCTAACCATATGCTCTTACCCATCTCTGCAAGTCTTACTAGAGTAATTTAGGTAAAAGCGGTTATTGTTAAATGTAGAGTTTACCATCCTGAGAAAGACAATGACTCGTGACGCTGTAGAATGATGAGCTATGGCTTATTCGGTGCCAGCGCTGTCTTCTCCTGGAATCTCTATCAGTATCATGCTGACTTTGGAAATTTGGACAACAGGAGTTAGGGTTTATGAGGCAGGCCAGCTGGTTTTGAAGAGCCAGATGCTCTAGAATGCTTGCGTCCCTCTTAGAGCATTGCTGGTAATATTGCAGCGCAGGAGGGCAGCCGGCCACGTGAGCGGGGAGTGGAGCAGAGCCCTGGGATATGTTGTGAAGGAATTCCATTTTAAATATAACATCAGTTATAATAAAACATGGTATTAACCAGTGGAATCACAGAGCTTTACTAAGCCTCATGATGAATTTGCTTTTATCTTAATAATGGTCTCACAACAACGTAAAAGAGAATATGATTGACCCCATTTACAATGGAAGAAACTCAAGCTTAATGAGTTTAAGAAATATGTCCCAAATTTCACAATGGGGAAGTGGCAGAGAGTTAAAATTTAAATCCAGGCAAGGCTATCTCTGGAACAAGGGATCTGAGCACACGTGTCCTGTTATACAGAGGAGGTGAAATGTTTCAAGAACCCTTTAGCCATTGCAGCCAAATTTAAAATATGTGAGTTAATGCCATTTTAAATCATTTTATTTTTATTTTATTCTAGTAATTAATTAATTCAGTTTTTTGAGGCAGGGCGTCACTCGGTTGCCTTGGATAGAGTGTAGTGGCATCATCATAGTTCACAACAACCTCAAATAACTGGATTCAAGCAACACTTCTATGTCAGCCTTCCAAGTAGCTAGGCCTACAGTTGCCCGCCACTACACCTGGCTGGTTTTTTGTTTGTTTGTTTGTTTGTTTTTTAGTGAAGGCAGGGTCTCAATCTTGCTTAGACTGGTCTGGAACTCGAGCTCACGCCTCTGCCTCCCAGAGTTCTGTGATTACAGGTGTGAGCCACTGAGCCCCTCCTTAAACATTTGTAAACCATGAAAAATTTTTTCTTTCAAGATTAATTGATGAGTGAATCCTTTGAAAATGCTGTTAGAGAAGGAAAAGATACAATGTACTGCATTAAAATAAAACATGCAATTTCATTAGAAGTTAGATGTGAGATTCTACTTCATTGTTTTTCAGCTTATTATAGTTGATGTACTGTATAAGAGTCTTATTTTGTTTATCCAATAGTTAACCAAACTGTTTTTACTAAACACTTCTGATACCAAATGTGTGTAATTTTCTCAGATCAACTAATTCTCCGACGCTCTGTAACCGAACCGGGCGTCCTACAATTCAATCATTTTGAGATTAACTGCCCCGAATTAGTGCAGATCCCACAGGTTGAGGTTGACTGTCCCATGTCAGACCCCAGTGCCAAGTCTCATCCTTCATTCTTTTGACCAGCAACCCATGAGATTGGGGTGCCCATGACCTCTTCCTTCATGTTTAATATTTTCTAGGAATCATCATAAAGCTTAGGAAAGTGCTTTACTTACTATTAATGGGTTACTACAAGGGAAGCAACTCAGAAACTGTCAAATGGAAAAGAAGCTTGGGGAAAATGTGGGGGGAGGTGATGCATAGAACTCATCACACAGGACATTGCTCCTTGACTTCTGATGGGATTACATCCCAGTGAAACCCTGGTGAGTTGAAAATACTCTAAGTTCAAAATGCATTTAGTACACACACCGTACACACATCATAGTTTGTCTTAGCCTACCTTAAACATACCCAGAGCACTTACTTTAGCCTGTAGTTGGACAACATTATCCGCCTGCAGTATCCTGTGGAGGATTAGGTGGCTTCCCGGGCGACTGCACGGCTGACTGGGAGCTGAGGCTCGCTCCCCTCACAGCAGTGCGAGAGCGTCGTCCCACATGCTGCCCACTCAGGTAAAGCTCAATCCTCAGGATTTGAGGTGCTGTTTGTACTGAAAGCGTCTTGCTTTTGCATCATAAGAAAGTGGAAAAACTGTTGAGTTGAAGGATCTTAACCTGAAGACCATCTGGATCACATAAGCTCATAACACGATTGATTTTTATTACATATTTATGAATATATTTATGATTTTTTAATTCAAATAGTTGTCTTTTAAACCAATTTAGGAATTCAAAATTAGAGGCACTAATTAAGCTAGTAAGACCATATTACAAGCTATGCAACATAAAGCTTTGTTTCCTTGAAGTAACACAAGGAAAGAAAAGTGTTAATTATGTGTATACTGTGGACTCTCAGTAAACGTACAATCACTGAACACTTCTAATATGTTAGGCACTGTACTGGACACTCAGGACACAAAGATGGGTGTGGACACAACGTGAGAAGCAGAGCAAAAAGCCCAATGTCAACATACCCTCCACCTGCCATAGGGCACTTGGCACTGGTCTGGAGGAACAGGGTCAGTGGGATAGAGAGGTAGGAACAAGTTCCTGGAGCAGATGTATTGCAAAAGGTGAGTAGGAGCTGAGTGAAAAAATTGGGTGACAAAATTCCAGGCGTACAAAAACATTGTGTGTGGGATATGCATCACGCCTTCCCAAGCTGCAGAATGGCTAGGAAAAGATTCCAAAATTTCAGGAGGAGAAATTGGTAGAAACTGGAAAGAGAAAGGTAGGCTGCAGCAGATTGCATTCAGCATTGTATGTCACCTTAAGCGGTTTTAATTTTACGCTGTAAGAATGGAAAGGCACTAAGGGTTTTCAACAGGGTGAGACATGATCAGATTTACAATGGAAATGGTGATCTCTGGTGATGGGCGGCCTCAAGCCTGGAGGGAAGCCAGGCTGAAGACGCAGATACCAGCTAAGACGCTGCTGGAGTAATACAAGAAAAAATGAGGGGGCCGAGTGGAGAGCAAGGCGAGGGGTAGGAAGCAGGGATGAGATATTTATAGCTGTTTAACAGGTAGACTCAAAGTCTTGGCAGCCAACTGGATTGAGAGAGTGAGGTGATAGGAACATGTCTCAGAAGACTCCCAAGTCTCTGGCAGGCCATCTCTTTCAAAGTTGGCACTGTTCTTAGAGACTGGCACACACAAAGAGGAACAAGTTGATGAGCAGAATGATTAATTCAACTGTGGAAATGCTGGGGGAAAACAACTTCCAGGGGGACGTTCGTGAGGAGCTCTGCAGGGAACAGTAAAGACACATTTCTTTTGAAAACTCAAAGACCAAGATAAAACTTACATGGTTATAGGACTAGATTATACTATCAAATTACTAATGAGCCTGATTAGAAACACCATGTGATTAGGGCTTTTTTTTTTTCTTTGAGATGAAATCTCACTCTGTCACCCTGGGTAGAGCACAGTGGCATCATTGAACCTCACAGCAACCTCGAACTTTTGGGCTTGAGTAATCCGACTGCCTCAGCCTCCCAGGTATGTGGGACTAGAGGTATAGCCCCTACAGTCAGCTAGGTTTTCTATTTTTAGTGGAGGTGGGCTCTTGCTCTTGCTCAGGCTGGTCTCGAACTCCTGAGTTCATGCAATCCACCCCCGCCAGCCTCTCAGATTAGGATTACAGGTAGGAGAAGAAATTTTTATTTTAGTCACAAACTATCTATTGAGCAATGTAAAGAAATAGGAGGAAAGTTTTTAATTTATAATGAAATTATATATAAAGTTGTGTCATAAACATGTGGTTACTGGGTGAGGCTAGAAATAGAACATTATTTCCTGGTTCTCACTTCATACAGGTAGTTAGCCACTGCTTAGGCTGCCTTTAGAATTTCATTTTTATCTCATTGTTGTTGGCCGAATGTAATAGTTATTCAGCTAATGAAGCATTTTCTTTTATAAGTTATACCAAACAAGTTTATATTAAAATTTTCAGGAAAATGACATGAACTTAATCTACTCATTTGTGTTCATTCTTAAAGCAAATATTTACCAAGTATGGAGATAGAATGTGTTGATAGGGAGCTGATACTTCAAGGTAGAGTCTGCCTGGGATCAAACTCTGACCCAAACTTACGATCTCTGTGATGCTGGACAACTTCGTTAAATTTTCTGTGCTTCAGTTAATATGTCTGTAAGCTGAAGTTAGAAATGCCTAAAACAAAGGGTAAAAGCGTATGTTGGCAACTGTGTACCTGGTGCTTAGGCCAGGGTCTGGCACATAGTCATAACTAAATCAACATCATTACCATCATTGGTGTGCTGCACTAAATCCTGTCTTAAGAGAGACTATAGAGATGCAATTATACCAGGCTTTATTAATTTTTCTTTCATGGTCAGATGTGTTTAGCACTACAGACCTCATATGTCTCTTTGTAAATTAAAAACCTTTTTTTTTTTTTTTTGAGGCAGGGTGTTCCTCTGTTGCTGAGGCTAGCTGGAGTGCAGTGGCATCATAGTAGTTCACTGCAACTTCTCGACTTCAGCGATGCTCTTGCCTCAGCTTCCCACGTAGCTGTGACTACAGCTGCCCCCCACCACACCCGGATGACTTTTCTCTCTCTTTGTAGAGAAAGGGTCTTGCTCATGCTCAGGCTGGTCTAGAAGTCTTGGGCTCCAGCAATCCCCCACCTCAGCCTCCCAAATTGCTAGGCTCACAGGCACAAGCTACCACATCTGGTTACAAACATTTTTGATGATCTTTTTGATATTTAGAATTTTAAAAATGAGGGATGCTTTTCTTGTTTCATAGAAAACCATGATAATCTAATGAAAAATACTTTTGAAAAGTGAGCATCCTGAGTTTTGTAGATTCAACATCAAAATGCTTTTCTTTTCACATAATTTCAAAATAATTCCCTGCAACAATTTATTTGCTGGTACACATATTAGTTTTTGGTCTACTTTACTTTACATCCTTAGCATTTTAAGTCTAAAATATTCAAAACACTTTGAGCGAAATATTAAAATAACACACTGTATGGAAAGATTTTATTTTTTTCTTTTTTCACATTTATTGTTACTATGCGTCTCTTGGGAGTGTTTCCTAGAAAACGAGGTGAATGGAAATCTGATTTTCTCCTATTTAGTTTTAAAAGCTATGCTTTCCAAACTAGATCCATGCATATCAGCAAAGGGAGGCAGGACAAACGTAACTTTCAAAGATGAAATAGGGACTGGTTCAAGTTTGCTTACCCTAAAACTTCCTGTCCGAATGCGTGGAAAACTCCATGTTTTCTTTCCAAGATAAACAATATTACACATCCTTAAACCAATTAGGGAATGCATAATTGAATACCCACTGAAATAATAATTGATAGTAAGCATTAGTGTTCAAAAACATGAGGTTTTCTCAATCTCTCCATTTCACTCTAGAGAATCAGCTCACCGATGGGAGCTTTATAAAACCTAATTTATCCATGTATGGCCTGGGGAACCTTGAGGTTCCTTGATCTCCTTTCAGGGAGTCCTGAAGCTCAAAACTGTGTCCAGTAAAAATGCCAAGACACCAATGCCAGTGTAGACTCTTAAAAAGAAAAAAAAAAGAAAAAATATAAGATACAATTTTCTTTTTTTTTTCCACTGGTATAGAGTCACTTTTCCAGAGACTGCTCTATGATAGCATAATGCAGAAACTGACTTGAAAAAAACATAAAATAATGCCATTCCCATTTTTTGATTTTAAAAATGTAGTTATTTTTATAAGTCTTTTCACAACAATGTGTATGGGATTATTAATATTAGCATTTTAAGTCTAAAATATTCAAATATTCATGTTTTAAATTAAACATGTTTATGGCCTCTCAGTTTTAATTTCTTTTTTTTTTAAATACATGTATTTTATTATTCTTCATTACATTATTTCCCCCCCCTCCACCCGTCCGTGATAAGACAGAATTGATTTACAGAAAAGAATACAGAAAACACCAAAGCTCCTGGTAGTGGGAGAGATTTCAAGTAGGGAGAGAGAAGCTCTCTCCGTTCCTCTCC